>JAQQZZ010137736.1:0-13363 GCA_030265115.1 Mopalia vespertina | reverse complement strand
GCATATGTTTATGTATATGAAATTTAAAAATTATGTACAGTATTTATTGAGGGCTACAGGGAAGAGCAAATTTTTCACTTGACTGTAATTTTCTCCTCGTTAAATAAAGTTATTATTATTATTATAAAACTAACCCAGGGGTCCATCAAGACCGTGAAGAACATTTTTCTAACAGCCATAGATGGAGTTTAGAAAGTGATCGTCTTCGCTCCTATTTCCATAAAGCAAGTTAATGTTAAAATGAAACTGAAAATGGAGCCTGGGTGTTAACTTAATTGCCTAAATAGGAATTCGTTTGACTCTACCTTGGTGGTAGTGCTGCTGCAAGATGTTGAAGAAGTTTTGACTGGTAGAAAGCCATGAATTCCATGGCTGTCTTAGCCTCGTGTACAGATGGACCAAACAGCAACATCCCCACTAAGACCATAGCTTGTCGTGGAGTAGGACGATCGTGTGGAGAATCCAATACTAGTTGATGTAGGATGTAACTCAAGCCTGTTGAAAGACATTCGGGTAACTGGGGAATTGTTGTATCATCATAGTGTGGCACATCAATGGAGGAGAGCGGGAAATCCTGGGCACTCTCTGGTGGACACATCAGACTGTAGAACATACGACTTACAGCATACGCATCTGCTTTCTCATACACTTCTTCCAAGGAAGCCTAAAAATTTCAATATTTTATTTCACTCTACTGGCAACAAAATAGCACTGCCAGGGAATAGCTTCTTCAGCTTTTCCCTGAAATCTTCCCAATGCATTCCCAGGGAGACGATTGATCTTTAAATTATAATGGGCACGTTTCCTTTTAGATGGGCTTCTTTTCACCCTGGCAGAATTGTTTGATTAAGTGTTTTGAATAATAGTCACGAATAGACTATAACATCAGTCTGGAGAGATTGTTCATTGACCCAGGATGACCAAACACCAATCTTCTAAATATCCATTAAGTTAGATTCACTATTTCTCAGGTTTTCTTATTTAATGACAATACATCTAACCAAAATAAAATGAGTTGAAATAAAAATATAAAATATTGATTGGAAGATTGATTAATTGATTGATTGATTGATTGATTGATTTATTGACCAATTGATTGGCCGATTGACTGATTGATTGATTAATTAATTGATTGATTGGCCGGTCGATTGATCCATTGGTTGATTGGTTTGATTGATTGATTGTTTGCTTGGTTGGCCGGTCGGTTGATTGATCAATTGGTTGACTTAATTGATTGATTGATTGGTTTCAGTGATTGATCAATTGGTTGACTTAATTGATTGATTGATTGGTTTCAGTGATTGATCAATTGGTTAACTTAATTGATTGATTGATTGGTTTCAGTGATTGAATGGTTTAATGTATGGTTGGTTCATGCTTAGTGTTTGTTTTTTATTTGTTTGATTGGGGTTTAACACCGTACTCAAGGTTATTTCACTCACATGATGGCGAGGTTAGTTAGTGCTTAATACTGGTTGATTCATGAGCTTTAATTTAAGATTTTAATTCAAATGATCTCAGGAAATAAAATTTATCTGCTTAATTTTAAAATTAATTCCTCAATGTTTAAAAAATTAATGCACACAAAATTGCTTCATTACATTTTACATCATTTAATACTGTTTGTGATTCAGTTATCAGAAACAGATCTTTTTTCCAGAAATGTGTTTGGAACAAATTGATCAGAAAACTTTGAGTTATTTTGCCAAACCTACCATTGGAGGAAGTGATGCCGGCCCATCTCTATGACATCGGGCAAGCTCTGGAGCCCAGGCATTGGAATTTCCTGCTAAAACTTGATCACAGTCAGAAAACATCACACGCTCACCACTGTGTCCATGGAAACGACGAGCAAATCCAAAGTCTCCAATTATTGGTCGCAATCGGTTGTCCAGAAAGACATTGTCTGATTTGATGTCCCTGTGTACAATTCCATTTTGTATCAAATGATCAACACCACTCAAAAGCTGATATAACAACATCAACAAAAATGTATCACTCATACCAAAAAGAGGCTCTCTGTGTTTCATTTTCAAGTCTAACATAAAATCATTCAAGGTCATAGGAAATTCTGGTAACACCATGAAAGTTGTGAAATTAGCCATGTCCAAAGGAACGTCCAATGACGAGGGAACAATCAGTGGTAAAAACTGTCGGAAAAATCTTGTAGACCCTTCATAGAAATGCAAAATCTGGATAATGTTGTTATGGGGTGGCAGACGGAGTGGAATTTCATACTCAGAACCAAAGTTCTTTTGTAGAAACCTTGGTAAACTTTGACCTTTGCCGTGTCCACTGGAAGCCATGTCAATCAGATTTATCATCATCTATAAAAAAAAAACAGAGTATTGTGTAAGCCTCTGAGTCTGATTTCTTTTTAATGTAATCCATTTTTACCAACAGTAGTCCTGGAATGAACAATGTATATATGTGATTACAAGCAGACACAAATTGTTGAATAGTTACAGTGTCTCAATATCAATATTTACAACCACATACATGTACCTAGTGAATACAGGTAGGTAATGAAGTGAAAGCAGTCACTAGACTTCTTTTGCAAAGATAGCAAAACATTAATATATTTTTGGAGTGAGATTTAAAATCAATCATGCAGTTTTAAATTAATATTCATAAAGAAAACAAATTTAAGATTTGTGTCTTTTAGAAAGAGTACTTGCTTTATGATTTACATGTATGTAAACAACACAAATTTTCAGTTGTGTGTAAAATCAAAAACAAGAGTTGACAATTACGTGAATATAAAGAATAATAGTCAATATAAGAACTAAAAGAGATGAAGTGAGCCTGACCTTGAGAATATAGGGTTGACCTTGACGACTGATTCTGAAGATCAATGAGCATGACCCCTCTCTATGACCTCCTGTCTTCTGATTTAATGGCATGTTTTCTTGGAGTGCAAAGTCTCGACCAGGAAACCACTCCTTGTTTAAATCATCTAACAGTTGTAGTTTGACACATTGTTTATTCCAGTTTGTTTTAAGGAGACTTCTATAGCACTGGTTTAATGAATAAAGTTGACGATCATTCAACACCTTGTCACTAACACAATGTTTCAGAGCATGTAAAATTGCAGCATGAGTCAATTTAGGTACAGGAATATTGCCACTTGCTTTGCAAGGTTCTTGAGGTAGGATAGTTTCCATAGCATCAGAGTTGCTAATTGACTGTAGATTATATGATTGTAAAACTTTAGGTGAACCATTGCTTCCATTTTCATTGGATACCAGTCTGTCTTTTGCAGCACCGACACTCTTGTCTACAGTTGGACTAGTTTGTGAAGCTGAAGTAGTTTTCAATTCTAACTTCAGTCGTTTAACCTCTTCTGATAGTGCTTCACATCGTCCTTGAAGTTCAATCCGTTCTGACCGCTCAACAGCCAAGGACATTTCTAAATTTTCATTTTTCTCAACAAGCTTCTGCACAGTTCTTATGTTGTTAGTGGATTTCTGCTGAATAATGTTTTGTTCTGTTAGCATGGAGTCTTTTTGTGAATTCAATTGTTCTAGTTCACTGATTTTCTCATTTGAACTGACAAGCTTAATTTGTAGGTTTTCAGCAAAACAACTAATTTCTTCGAGTCGTTTACTCAGCACCTGGTTTTCGACTGTTCCTGGTTTTGACTTTGGTATTTTGTTTCTAGAAATATTATCAGCCTTTGATTCACTGGTTTGATAGACTAAGGGTGGTTTACTTATTTCTGATTTTGTATGCTTTTGCCCTTGATCAAAAAATTGTGGCATCCTTGTGTTTTTGAAAGTTTGACTGCTCAGGGCTAAGTCTAACTTCTTGCTACCATTACAGCCTGGCAAACCTATTACAGATATTGGTCGTTTGATTCTCTTATCTGCAATAGTATCAGAAAAAAGCTGCTTGTTGCTGCTGTGAACTTGTGGAAAACTATCACGTTTGCTATCCACACCATTGATGACCGATATTCCATCCCATGAAAACGCACTGCATGGTTCTTCACTTTCTTGGGGATCAACGATGGATCTGAGCAAAGAGCAATCCAGACTTCTCAGACTATTTGGTGGATCAAAGCTACTAGCACTACATGGATTGGGGTGTTCAATATCTACATTCAAATCATTCCAGTGGATTATTTCTAAATTTTCCTTATTGTCAGTGGTTTCTGAGCTGCTCGGTAACGCAGCACAGGGAATGTTATAACTTAACCCAGGAGTGAATGGTTCAGAAAACTGGTCAGGAACAGGACTTGAGCACTCTGCCAACAAAAATAAAAAACAATAAGAATTTATAAATACCCCAGAGGCAACATCTTCACAAACCAGAGGTTTTATTTTGAGATACATGTACTCCACATCAAGTTTCATCTCCCAAATACTAGTATGTGTGATCAAAACTGACCTGATACAATCAAGGGAAGATTGAACTTTCTAATTATTCTATACACTACGAATTATGCTTTTGTTACTTTGAGATAACATTCTCAATGTACATTTAGTATCAGTGGAACCAAGAAATGAACAAATGAACAAACAAACCAACAATGAACCAACAACCAAGAAATGAACCAACAAACCAAGAAATTAACCATTAACCAAGAAATGAACCAACAACCAAGAAATGAACCAACAACCAAGAAATGAACCAACAAACCAAGAAATGAACCATTAACCAAGGAATGAACCAACAAACCAAGAAATGAACCAACAAACCAACAAATGAACCAACAAACCAAGAAATGAACCAACAACCAACAAATGAACCAACAATCAAAAATGAACCAATAAACCAAAAAATGAACCAACAAATCAAGAAATGAACCAACAACCAAGAAATAAACCAACAAACCAATAAATGAACCAACAACCAAGAAATGAACCAACAAACCAAGAATGAACCAACAAACCAAGAAATGAACCAACAAACCAACAAATGCACCAACAAATGAACCAAGAAATGAACCAACAAACCAAGAAATGAACAAACGAACCAAGAACTGAACCAACAAACCAAGAAATGAACCAACGAACCAAGAAATGAACCATTAACCAAGAAATGAACCAACAAACCAACAAACGAACCAACGAACCAGAAATGAACCAATGAACCAATGAACCAAGAAATGAACCATTAACCAAGAAATGAACCAAGAAATGAACCAACAAACCAAGAAATGAACCAACTAACCAACAAACCAACAAATGAACGTACAAACCAACAAATGAACCAACAAACCAAGCAATGAACCAACGAACCAACAAACCAACAAATGAACGAACAAACCAAGAAATGAACCAACGAACCAAGAAATGAACCATTAACCAAGAAACGAACCAACAAACCAATAAATGAACCTACAAACCAAGAAATGAACCAACAAACCAATAAATGAACCTACAAACCAAGAAATGAACCAGCGAACCAAGAAATGAACCAAGAAATGAACCAACAAATGAACCAACAAACCAAAAAATGAACCAACGAACCAAGAAATGAACCAGCGAACCAAAAAATGAACCAACAAATGAACCAACAAACCAAGAAATGAACCAACAAACCAAGAAATCAACCAACAAACTAAGAAATCAACCAACGAACCAAGGAATGAACTATTCAAACTATTTGGAATCTTTCTGATTCACTTGACCAACTGACAGTTAAACAGATTGTCATAATATAGAACTATGCTTAATTTGTTTAGGCTGATGCCCACAATTAATATTGGTTAGACAGGTTTCCATTGAACTTCTGCAAATGTTTGCACTATAGTGGTAAAAATAATTTGGGTTCAACTTCCAGCGAAACAGACAAGACATAGTTTTAAATGAAATAGATGAATCCCCTAGTGTTTGCCAAGGAGCCAATAACAATCTGTGATAAGTATTCAGCCTGGAGTGACACACAAAATGGTCCACAAAGTTCATGAATATAAACTTACATAAGATCATGTCAAATTACCAATGTAAAAAACCTCAACATTCCACAGACATCTCGATTAAGATAAACTTTTATAATAAAAAAAAACAGTGTACTACTAAAATACCTAGCTTCTATGGAATTGTCCATACTGACCTCTTCACCTTTAACCTATAGACTGCTCAAAATCATTTTCAGCACATTGTAATCATTATATTTAGTGAATATTCCTTAAGACATTTTAACATAAATTGTCTTTTAAGCTACAGGGGTGGATAGAAGTAAAATCTTACAGAGCCTAAAAAGGAAACTTCAATGTTATTGTTCCAAATTTCATGCTTTCTTTTGAAACTGAATTTTTGTGGGCTCTACTCAATCTTATGGTAGCTAAGCGGCCTGCAGATTTGATTTCCATCAAGCCCTTAACTATAACATTAATATGAAAACAAGGAGAAAGAGTCTATGCAATGAGAAAGAGTCTATGCAATGAGAAAGAGTCTATGCAATGAGAAAGAGTCTATGCAATGAGATGATGTGTCACTCAGACTCACATTTGAGTTCTGAAAACTGAAATCCTGGTAAATCATTTAACTTTGTGGATTGTACAAAAGGGAATAAACCAAAGAGATTTTTTGTACAAATCGGGAACATAAAATATAGCTTACTCTTTGTTCCCGATTTGTAATTCTATGTGATTATGTTACGGACATATCCTGTTAACAGCTCTACATTAGCTGGTATTACATCCAAAATGTGTAGGAATCCAAATGTGCAGTTTCAGAGTGGTTTGGCCAATTACTGGCCGAGGGATGGCCAGGAACAAAAACATTATTAAGAGTTGTAAAATCAGACATTCATTTTGGATAACATTGTATTACATCATTATCATTCCTTATATTGTTATAAGTACAAGAGTCATTTTAAAATGCCATCTTTTGTATTTAATGCCATACCTACCTGTCATATAAGCGTGAAGTAGGCTGGCCACTAGAACGTGACCTTGACCCATGGCCTCTTGTTCGGCACTTTTCTTTTTCTCGTTTAGCAGAGAAGCTTTTGCTCGAGCTTCCAGCAATACGCTCACAATATCAGAGTAACCACGGTAACTCGCTAAATGTAAGGGTGTATCACCCCGAATGTTCTGGATATCTAAATTAGCTCCTCTGGAACAGAAAAAGGGTATTTAATCATCAATAATGGTGTGTACAATCATCAATAATGGTGTGTTTAATCATCAATAATGGTGTTTAATCATCAATAATGGTGTGTTTAATCATCAATAATGGTGTTTAATCATCAATAATGATGTTTAATCATCAATAATGGTGTTTAATCATCAATAATGGTGTGTTTAATCATCAATAATGATGTGATTAATCATCAATAATGGTGTTTAATCATCAATAATGATGTGTTTAATCATCAATAATGATGTGTTTAATCATCAATAATGGTGTGTTTAATCATCAATAATGATGTTTATTCATTAATTATGGTGTGTATAATCATCAATAATGATGTTTAATCATCAATAATGATGTGTTTAATCATCCAAATGTGAATTATGGTGTATTTAATTGTAATTGATGATGTTGAACAAGGTCTAATCAAGGCTTGTGAGACTTTCAGACTCAACCATGTTCAGGGATCTTCATAACTTATTTTACACCTTGAAAAAAATGTAAATCAGCCTTCCTAAACTAAACTAAGAGCACCAAATACGAACTCTGAAATTCAGATACACCTGCTTAATTCCCAGTGAGCGAGTTTTCTTCACAATTGATCTTAGGTTTGATGTTTGTTTGATTGGGGTTTTAAGCCATACTTAAGGTTATTTCACTCCCATGACGGCGTGGCAGCCCAATGGGTGAAGGCGACCAGTAGCAACAAACAATTACAATATAAGACATTCAGAGGACAAAACAGGACAACACAAACATAATGGCTTCCTGTTTAGTCACAGCTGTCAATTTACACTATAGTATAATGGATTGCGGTAAGAATCTAGGTCTGTCGCTTGTTTTGACCAGCCGGTGAGCAGTTTATGTGTTGTATAGAAAGTTGAACCATAGCTGCTGAAGTAAGATTTTACACCAAACTAATGACTGTTCTGTCATTATTGACTTTATTTACTTGCATAGAGGCATGTGAATGTTGTTTGAAGCAGTTAAATGGATGCATATCTTAAACAAATCTCTATGGGGATCTTTAAGTAGTTTGCTTCATGGAATATGTTGGCATTTCTCACACAAATGAAAATACAAGACTGTGTGGTCTGGTTGGTAAAATGTTCTATGATTTTGAAAATGCTTTATTTCTCAGATATTCCTTTATTTCTCGAGACAACTGAAATGTCAAGCATGCTATAAACAACATGTCTATTGCTTTATTAATCGTCATTAAACTATTGTGTCTACCTATAACTGCGATATTAAGGATTGTGCTGTTGGAACCCATTAATGGAACATCTTCTCGAAGTTTATCTTTAAGAAATAAAATAACACTTTTTAAACATAAAATAATTGAAATGCCATTTTTGTTTGCTCAAATACAAAGGTATTGTTTTGAATTGGTACATGTAGTAACAAACTCTATCCAGTGATGTCATGCCTTGTTACCAATTCTATTAAAACCAATTGTTTCACTGATGAGTTTAACAGAGAACACAAGTAGTGTTGAATATTCACAATTGTTTCACTGACCAGTTTAACATAGAACACAAGTAGTGTTGAATATTCACAATTGTTTCACTGACCAGTTTAACATAGAACACAAGTTCTGTTATTCACAATTGTTTCACTGACCAGTTTAACACAGAACACAAGTAGTGTTGAATATTCACAAATGTTTCACTGACCAGTTTAACATAGAACACAAGTGGTGTTATTCACAAATGTTGTTTACCTTCTAAAGTCAGCATCAGGATATCATAATAGGTATCACGAGGAAGGCTTGCTGAATGCTGAAATATGCGGTCAAAATAAAGTTCATGTTTTTGGAATAAAACCACTTGTTTATTGTGCGAATAGTAAATGATTACTATAGTAATAGTAATAGTTAACAGAAAAGAATAAGACAGGAGATGAAATGGATTTACCATGGTAATTAAGCTTATACTCACAATGTGATCAAGGTATGAACACAGTCTAAATGGCCTCTGTCTGCTGCGGCATGTAGGGGTGATGACCCCCACTTAACACGGGCATTAATATCCGATCCGGCTTGAATGAGGGCCCTACATATCTCGGGGTAGCCCCTACAGGCGCTCCAGTACAGTGCTGTGGCATTATCTCTGTCTCGAACTGTCACAGACAACCCAAATTCCAGTAAGTCTTTAACTTTATCTCGGTAGCCATTTTTGGAGGCTATGATAAGGTCAGCCATATTGTTTATACTTCATATTGCTGTTCAGTCTAATTCAATAATTGTACCTAAAAGAAGTCACATCAATGAAAAGATTCTCCAGTTAAATCCTTTCTGAAGAAACTTTAGACAGACCACTGGACATTATGCAGATTAGGTGGAGAAAAATGGGGCACCTACTTAAGCACACTGCGAATGGTCAACTTTTAATCTGGAGAAATGTCTGGAGAAATAGTAGCTGGAATAGCATATAATAAAAGATTCCGGTCACTGGTCACTCCTCTGTGAAACTGGCATGGAATTCTAACAAATGTCCACCATGTTCCGTTAAGATGTGTCCTTAAGAGCAACCAGGACAGTTCTTAGAAGAAACCAGAGACCACATTTAAGCTGGCAACCCCCCATGTTTCCTGGACGTACTACTGAACATAGGCTCATTCAAGTGTCTTCCTGGTTAAGTCCTGTTGCAAGTTATAACACCATACCTGTCAAAAAGAACAAAGAAAATTAGATCAATTGTAGAGTGTATACCTTACATGCAGAGTTTACACAGTCTGAAAGACATGCCATGACAAAGCTTTGCATGTAGAGAGAAGGTCTCTACATGCAAAGCTTTGTATAATGCTGAATATTGCTCAAATTTCTTAAATAAATTTGTTTAAAGCAGATTATAAACCTATACTAGCTAGGATTAGAAATCTACCAGTCAGATATCCCTATTCAAAGAAAATTTGCCTGTCCAAATTTAAAATTTTGCAATCTTTCCCATGTTCAAATTAAAAATCTACCCGTCATTTTAACCATTTTTAGAAATCTGCCCTTCTGGAATGACAGGTGAATAAATCTCCAGCTAAGACAATATAACCATGGGACACAAATATACAAGAGTCCTATTCATTGTGGTGTACTACTAATCCATGGTAGAGAGTTCACAAATAATTTCAGTTTTAGACAGTGCTTTCTTCTAATTTTACATTTACATGAATACTTAAAATGTCACCATTAGAGCTCAGATTTCAGTTTACAGGGTGAAATCTTCACATGGCTGGAAAACCTGGTCAGCAGGCCTCAAACAACATACCTACTGTGTTTTACACTGTCATTTCCGTTGTATTATCACAGACATTCTAATAACAGCATTTAAATGTTGTAAAAAAGTGTAGCTATCAAGTTTTGCCCTTCCTACAAAACCAGTGCTTTAAACGAGTGACCCTGGAAACGGTGGAGATTAAACGAGTGACCCTGGAAACGGTGGAGATTAAACGATAACCTCCATCTTCAATAAATCTTGTCAGAGAACATTTACAGCATTGGCCCAATATAGAGTGATTTTTTGTCCACATTCACGATAAAGATATAGGTCAGTGTTGGCAAACAGCTAAGTCATAATGCTCTCTTCCTGGTTGGTAATGAAAGGCAATGAAAAAAGTAAAAAAAAATGTGATATGTTGTTATCTATTTTCACAGTAAGAAAATATAGGGGATTTCTAACTTATACCCCATACGTATACTATTGGTCTGGCTGCTATAACAAAGACTCCTGCTGATAGTAGTAAGGGGTCCTAGACGTATGTCAATATATCATATATTGTGAGAAGTGTGCTAAAGCAAATCTGGACTAATAAACCACTTTTACCTTTTGTTGTGTATTAAAAATGTTGTATGAGAAGCAAGTGCATTGTCCTCTAACATATGTATCTAGCGTTGGGCTTTGTTTGATTAGTGCTTAATTCTATAGATACTCAACGATATTGGCTTTCTATGATGACATACATGTACCATTGTCACTTATTGATGCATCATAAATAAGATCATAAATAACACTCAGCAATATTGGCGGTTATCAGTCCAATGGGCTCTCCACCCTGATTGGTTCATGCCCACTGGCTGAGGGTCAGCAGTCCAATGGGCTTATAAAGGATGAGACAGGGCTCTCCACCCTGATTGGTTCATGTCCACTGGCTGAGGGTCAGCAGTCCAATGGACTTATAAAGGATGAGACAGGGCTCTCCACCCTGATTGGTTCATGTCCACTGGCTGAGGGTCAGCAGTCCAATGGGCAACTGACTGAGCCGTAATGTCTCCATTATCATGTTGTCTTCATAATGTCACAAGTGGTCTCTATTAACACTTTGGTTTTCTAAGTAACAAAGAAACCTTTGGCTTTGTTTGTTTGTATGGTAGCGGTTAAACGCTATACTTATATTTATCCAAAACAACATTTTATTTTGCAGACATGACATTGGTACATGGATAGGATGATATAAACTTTATTTGACATTATCTGAACATGAGCTCTTTCTGAATGTTCTTGGGTTATGAAATGATAGAACATGATATGTCTAGACTTATAAATTCTTAGAGACACCATGTGATTTAACACTGAAGCTCCATCGTATGACCAGATTTCATATGTTGAATTCAATAAGAGCATACACTCATTTTTATCAAAAGCAGCTACGCTCCATTATACGCCCTTCTTGATGTGTAGCCAGATAGAATCATCCTAATTATCTGTAATAAAACAGGATCTCCAAACATCTGGCTGTTATAACATATGGCTTTCGGAAAGCAGACCAAAAAGATCATTCTGGATTAGGATTCTTGGGATTCTTTGGAATCTGGTTTCCAGGAGTTGTACAGTTGTACAGAGTTTTACATAAACATAGGAAAAAATAACAGAAATTTGAAAAAACAAGCTCTCAAAGTTACGATTCCACGGTGGATGGGCTAGCGGATAAAGTGGACAATAAAAGGAAGTCTTCTCTCAGTGTTAATGAGAAGACAATAAATCTAATCTTCAATGTACAGGTAGCCCTTATAAATAGTATACTTAAATTATGAACAAATTAAAGTGATTATATTATCAAGATAAGCATTAGTAAAAATCATGACAGTAAGGAAAGACAATAAATAATAAAATCACCAAAGTATTCATAAATAAGATAAGTTATATAAAAATAAATATCAGTTTGAAATAACTATTCAATGACAAACTTTATGAAATTATACAAAATTTCAAATATATAAACTTCTTAAAGTTGTCATTATTGTATTTCTACAAAAACTTGAAGAGCAGCTCGAAGATATATGGAAAGAAATGGGGCAGAAATTCTTAATTCAAGTAGTAGATATAAGGTATACTGTCAATGTAAAATTCATTTTAATACCAAGACATATATATTCAATTCCACCATTGAGGATCAATATCATGTTTTGTTTATTTGCCCAACGTATGAATGCTTTCGTCAACAAATATTACCAAACAAAAAATATTATATGCCTAAAATGCATTGTTTCAATTCATTCATCTCTCCTTCAGATTAAAAGAATCAGTTATGGTCACCGTCAGTATAAATGAAAGTATAGACCATGCATATGAAAAAGTGTGAACAATTGGGGAAAAATGTATTCAGGTCTGTGGTTTTAAATCCAATAACTATTATACAAAAATACTGGGTATCTTAAAAAGGTAGTGCATATAAAGATTTTTGAAACTCACTAGGACCTTCTTGTTGATTACTGGCAAAATGACCCAGTAAGCACTTATGCTTGACATTTACTTTCATCAACTTTTTAATTTTTTAAGTAAAAGTGAACAGGGTGTATGTTTATTTGCAGTATGTCAGTTAAAAGGCACCTCGTTTTTGTAACTTAAGATTCTAGCAGTTTTGGAGAAGTATTCCTTGTTTAGAACTACTATAATATGAGAGTATCTATTACTTTGATAAAAAAAGCTTTCTTGAATTAGTCTAAGCAATTCTCGAACTTTCTCAGGAGCAGTATAGTGAGGGTTGGTAATCTGGGAATTTGTGTACATGTCATGTTCATAGCATAGACAATTTATTTAAACTTTGTTATGTTTTTGAGCGAGTTTAAAGTTGATTTGTTTTATTAAGTTATAAACCTGTGATTACTGTTAAAATTAGGCAATAACCTACACATTGTTTTCAAGGAATTAATTGGAATGTAATCCCATCGGTTGTCTTAATTAAAGAAAGCCACAAATCAAGTTTGAAATTGATGTTAAAATTGTACTCAAGTAATCATGTTAAAAAAATGCTTGATGAACAGACAACCCTCTAAGCGCGGGCCG
>JAQQZZ010137725.1:0-13364 GCA_030265115.1 Mopalia vespertina | reverse complement strand
ATTGTCAGTTTGATCTGCTGAGTTACACCCTTAAACCGTGACTTAAACCATGTCCACTCTATACTATACCCTACACTTACTCAGGTATTACATAGTCGTACGTACCAGGCAAGACACTCATCTCAGAGACCAGTCTTATCTAAGGAATTATAGCCTTACACAGGTATTACCTAGTCTAACGTACCTGGATACACTCCTCTCAAAGACTAGTCACACATGTATCTAAGAGATTATAGCCCTTACAAAGGTATCACATTGTCTTAGACACCCACCTCGGAGACTAGTCATATCTAAGTGAGTATAGTCTTTATATACAGGTATTACCTAGTACATACCATGTAATATACTCATTCCAGAGACTAGTCATAGATGTATCTAATAGAGTATAGCCTTACAAAGGTATAACATAGTCGTACGTACCAGACTAAGCACCCATCTCAGAGACTAGTCATACATGTATATCTAATAGATTAAAGCCTTACAAATGTATTACAAAGTCTTACGTACCAGACTAGACACCCATCTCAGAGACTTGTCATACCTAAGTTGACCACAGTCTTATCCATGTTTAACGTAGTCTTCTTTTGAAAGATAATATTGCCTCGTATAAATGGCCGGAGACTTAATGGTTTGCTGAACTAATTCCTGTTCCACCACAAGCTCTCGAAGCTACGCATCCTTAATTTAATTTAATTGTTTATTTATTTAAGGAGGATGTCCGGCCACTAAGAGGTCTCCTCGCAAAAAACAAGGGAGCAAGGCAGTAACAGTTATACATGTATCAATATATGGAGAATCTAGATTTACACGGCAGAATTAATAGTTATTTCTATCAATATTGCTCGGCTGAAATTGTAACGGAAGATGGAAAAAACTTACATGTTTATGATTTGCTACTGAGAACAAATAACTGTACGAGTGAACTTCAAAGGAGACTGAAAGAACATCACCTGAGAGTTGAATCGTTGAATAATTTGAGCAAACTTAGCTGTTGTTATTTCGGAAACCAACAAAGAAAGTCGACAAGCGGTTCAAAGAAGACCACAAAAGGTAAATAAATAAAACTTTAAACAGAAAGTTGGGAATTTAACTGGTTTTTGTAAAGATGCAAATTGGCAAGACATTTGGGATGAAGCTGTGTCAGTTACAGTACAGGGTGAAATTGTTAATTTAGATCGGATAAATCGATTTGTTAAAGATAACAAAGGCATGCAATCACATCCGAAAAAAAATATCAGTCATTTTTAATATAAGGATGTTGTGTGTATTGGTAGTAGGTTTTAAAATCTTTTAATCCTTGAGTAATAGATAATTGAGACTCACAATGCTGGAGTGGACTGATTTCTGTCATCGCTCACGATCTGTTTATGTCCGGACAATTTATAGGTGAAATAAAAACTGGAAGTAGAATTAAAGCATTGCTATTGGCCGAGAAATTTTTCTATCTTACAACTGTGAATTACATCCAACAGCGGAGAGGTATATCCTATGGAAGCTCATAGCGGCCACTCGCTCCCTCGCCTGCCAAAAACATGTTTAAAAAAACATAAAACCACGACACTGTTTGTTAAAATATTGTGCTTGTAATTTTTGTTTGATATTTTGAAGGGCGAGAACGCGGGACTAGAGGAAACTAGACTTAAGTGTTAAACCTCTCTTCTTTGTCTTAAAATTGTGAAGGTCGAGGGAGCGAGAACGTGAGATCACGAGTTCTCCAGAACTATAGGGGCGAGATTTAGCGCGTTCTCACTCCCTCGTCCTACACTGAAAAAAGCCCACTATAAGTCGAGATTTAATATTTAAATTTCGCGGTTTTGAACTTTCTTCAAGGCGCGGAAGCAAGATTTAACATTCAGTTAAATCTCGCTCCATCTAGTTCTCGCGTACTCGTGTTCTCGCTGCCTCGACCTCTTAAATTTGTAAACAACAAAAGACAAAAACCCGAGATTCTTTTGTAAAATTTCTGGTTTAAGTAATTTTCTGAAGAGCGGGAACGATAGGACTCGAGAACTAAAGGATGCTTGCGCACTACCTCGCCTTTTAAATAAAGGAAGTTGATAACCACGAGAATCTCATAATATATCTCAAGTTTCAGTGTTTTTTATCAGTGTAGGACGAGAGAGCGAGAACGCACTAAATCCCGCCCCCTCTAGTTCTCGTGATCTCGCTCCATCGACCTTCACAATTTTAAGGCGAGGAAGCTTGATTTAACACTTAAATCCCGCTCTCTCTAGTTCTCAAGTTCTCGCTCTGGAAAATTACTCAACCATGTGATTTTAAATTTGTTTGTGTTGATTAGTTGATTTGTGACATTTTTAGACATTTACAAATGTAAAATGAAAAGTTGTTACACAAGTCAGATGAATATAAAAGCTCAATTGACAGGAGTGGCTAGTTGGGTTTTATGTCACCTCGCAGGCTTTCTTTGACATTTGGTTATAACCGTATATTTAACTGCAGACGTGGTCCACTGTGTTAAACACAAAACTTAACCCTTTTTGGGTGGTGGGTGTCTCATTTGGTACGAATAACATTTTGTACTTTATTGCGTATAGGTTATTTTCATAGAACACAACCGCTACAATTTATCACCTTTCTCGCCCAATCAAGTGGTTTCATAACACGATGTTCCTTATCATACAAACGAGCATCTGAAAATCCATATTGTTGGTTAATTAGTTGCATAGGACTGATGGCCTGATCATTTTGACATATATACTGCAAGATTAATGTCTATGGCCGGTGACTAATGTTAGTTGAAATGGTGGGTCTGCTATTTTATAATTAACGACCAGTAAGATTGTATATCATCATATTTCCAAGACCAACATACTCATGTCAGTCAGTATAATAATTGCCTGTAGATCGGGTGAAATGAAAGCTTTGTTATCATAAAAGCCTGTTATCAGGCGCTGTCTATTACACAGTCTATGTTTCAGGTTCATGTGAAGGACAATTACTGGAAAAGTGTTTCACTCTCGGTCCAGATACAGCAAAGATGATATTTTGCGTTTTGTGGGCGCTGCATATGGACACAAAATTTGCTGTTAATATAACATCAGCTATAGTTTAAGTGTCAAGTGCATGTTTAAACAACAAAGGCTCAACTTATCCATGGCCAGCAGAATATTTGTGAAAAGATTTCAGGAGACATATTTAGGATGAGAGCTCCTGTCAAATACACATGTCCAAACAGTACTGTGGCTAAAATACATGCTGGCAGTTTAGTGCAGATGGCATAACAAGTTGTGAATAACTCTTTATGATAAACGGCCAATTTGGCATAGTATTTAAATATAGTGTTTTGTTTGATTGTGGTTTAACGCCGTACTTTATGGTTATTCCACGCACATGACGGTTTGTCAGCCTAATGGATGAAGCAAACCACCATCGACTCCCCTGGTTAACAAACAAAGGCGAGACAGGACAATCACAGAACGCAATACAAAGACATCACAAACAGATCGGATTCCTGTTCCTTTTTAGATCTTAGAGCACCAGTGCTATAGGAATCTCCCTCCAACCACCAACAGTATTCCAATATCACATGCTTTATACTGATGGTATGTTAGGCCTCTAAATGATATAAACAAAAATGCACGAAATGTTGAAAGTTTGATAACAGGGCATCTTTGCAAATATATTTCTATCACTTATGTAATGAAAACTTAAATACGTTTAGGTGAGTTACATAAAAATTGCAAGAAGGTTAGGATTTATATACGATTTGACCAAAACGTCATCTTGCAAAGCAATGTGGTTCATTTCATTATCACTTATAAAAACTAAAACAAATAAATTGATCCTCAATAGATAGCTTGTAACTATTAGTTTAACAACTATGGCAAATCGTGTGCGGATAGCTTTCACGATTGCGTAAGATTCGATTTTGTTACAAACCCAAATATCTTTAATTTGTTCATGCCATGTCGTCTCTTGTTTCTATAAAATTGACTACTATTGAATAAAAATGCACAATAATCGGTCGAAAACACTATATTAATCACTTGAAAATGTACTGAATAACAATCCTTGAGAGAAGTGCAGCTCACCACGGTAAGTCAATTACCAAATTGGCTCTATTACTATTATGATCGCTATCATTTTCCTCAAAACACCATTTTTCGTAGGCTGATAGGTTCCGAATAAGTTGCTGTGAATCGGATTCGAATCCGGTGTAATATTAAAAGCCCAGCGTGATCGAACACCAGACTATCAGTAAGTACATTGTAATCGGCCTAGACCTAAATACGCACAGGTGGCAATGGTTCCCTACATCGGAAACACAAATATTATCTTAAGAGATGTATACTATCTTTGTAAATTGATTCCGATAATGCAATATTATATTATTTGCCACTAACCAGACTGCCAATACATTCTGTATCAAATATGGCATTTGTCGGGCAATTGCTCTCCAGATATGCATTTATTTTGTGCAACATTTATAATGAAAGAGTTTTGACTCAATATTTCAGCATATATTATGCCATCATCAAGCATAACCAATGCTGAAATATTGAGTCAAAATGAAGTTATCGTTTTTCGGAAATACACTAATTGTTTCTTATGTTAAAGTTCTGGTTATTAAAAGCATAAATAAGCATTATATACTGCACGATGATCCCGTGTTTTCCACACTACAATATTCACGTGTGTTGTTACATGCGCGTTTGCTGATATTTTTCATTTCTCCATCTTCTAGTGTATATTGATTCTGCAATATACAAGCTTATTCTCTTTAGAATGAGTAGATAACAATTTTAAGATCAACCCATATTTAATAGAGGATGCAAAGTTTTATAATCAATGGGGCCTACAGCATTGGGCCCGAGGTTTAGTAGTTAGCGTGTGCGCTAATTAGTCCTACTTCCATGTACCGTTCACGAGATCGAGTCCGTCTGTCGACCCTCAGGTATATGAGGGAGTCACACGATGTGGCTCCGGCAATTGCGGTAGGTTTTTACGAGATTTACTCTCGGTTGTCTGCCGTAATTAGACAATTCACAGTGTGAAGTGGATAATCCGTCGTCATATAAGCAAAGCATCCTTAAGTACGAAATTAAATTCCAATCAAACAAGCCTATAGCATTGTTCTAAGCGCCCGAATGCTAGCAGTACAATTACCCAGCAAGGGTATATCGGTATTAAATTAAAGGTCAGTCAGCAGAATGTGTGGTATTCTCGCGTTTTGGGCCTTATTATTCTGGAAGGATCTTGAGGCTCAATATATATTAGTTAGTTCCATTAAAAAAATCATGACATGATTGTGACGTGGTAAACTGGAGATCTACCAAAACCATTTATAAGTCATTTCATCACTCATAATATTAATAAAATATAACAGAAAAAATCTTTACTTGTCCAAATATAAGAAGCCTTATATGTTGTGCAGATTGCTTCCGAATGTCATTTAACGTACTAGTTTTTCCCCCAAGTATATTTTTCGTTTTTGCCAATACCCCTTATGTGTTCTATATAAATGTCAAAAATAATAAAATATAAAGTGCTTCCTAATAGTACTGACTTAACCACTCCCTCAGCCATATTTCATAATCGAAGGACATACATGTAAGTTTGACCGATGTCAGAAGATAAAGACCAGTTGAACAACAGTCGGAGAATGGAATGACATCTATTGCATTGTATGGTATATTTGCTATTAGATTATAAGGTTGTTTGTTTTTTGTCCGTTCTCTTTTTTGTTAGTGTCTTTTGTTCTGGATTTTTTTAGAGGGGTGCTGTTGGAAGAAGGGGGAAGGGTTATACATGGCATGATCCCGGCAGTTTCATTTGAGGGGACGTCACAATTTGTACACCAACTATTCAACTAATATATGATTTAAAGAAAAGAACCAGATACTCTACACGTTAATAAGAGGAAACTTTTATAGAAAAAAAAAGACTTAAAATTATCTTTATTAATGCTTTAATATTTAGATTTAAGAAGTTTAAGTCTAGTTTGAAGTTCTTTGGCAAGATTTTTTGTTCAATTCTTTAATTTAGGATTTAATATAAATTTACATGGATTGATGTAAGAATCCTGGTCGATTAATTTGGTTTGATTTATTCATTCTGTGGCTGCCCTATCCAATTCAAACGGTTTCCCCTTTTCTTGAAGCTAGATGTGAAGAACAAAAAACGTCTGGGATAAAGGGTTAAATGAGAGCTACTGCTTCCACTTGATATCACATCACATCACAATGGCGCGAATATCCATAAGGATACATGCACCAATATCCCTAAACCAGAAACCAACTTGATTTCACAGAAGTTCGTCAATAGTACCTGAATTAGTCCCCAAAAAAGGAAGACACATTGTGAAAATATAGTACATCTTTAAAAAAGCTTTCCCAGCCAAGGCTGGCCTGAAGGAGGAGTGCTTGGTTCCGAAGCCTTGGTTTGTTCTACAATATACGTCAGTTTACCAAGCGTTACATTTTCTCATTATACTTTTTGTCACAGAATGATATAAATACTGCTTAGCCAAAATGTAGTTAAGTTATTGATATAAATATGACACAAAATGATTTAAAACCAGAGAAATGCAACCCTCCGACTTCAAGTGTGCAAGACTAGGTACAATAGTAGTGCAACTCCGAAAAAGGAAAGACTCATTTTGATCTCAATATTTCGGCGATTTATTTTATCATCATCAGGAAATAAGACTTAGCCGCCTGTGCAAAACCCTTTTATTTCCTCGATGGAATAATAAAAATTCCTTAAAGAATCATCCTTAAAAAGTATATTTTAATACATTTTATCAAGCTAAGAAGAAATAACCTTCTCCTTCATAGATCGTTGGGATGAAATTGCATCCACTGGTTATTGTTTCTATAATGAGATAAAAGCGATAAAGTCTTTCTGCGGAAAACATTTCTGAATAAATCATTCCAAGATGTACTGTCAGTCCTTGGATGGGTTTCGGAGAGCAGCTGAAAATTAATTTGAAATACATTCCCATTTTTATATTATTCTGCGTAGAACTGCAATGAATTGCACTGTTAGTTTATTCCCTGTCCTTTTTGTTTTTTGTCTTTTATATTCTTTTTTTTTTTTGTGTGCACTCAATTTTCCATTTCTAGGGAATTTAAAATCTAACTAAATCTTAGACTGAGACGTATGCACTTGCAGGAAAAGACAAGCTTAGCACGTAACGACATTGTTTCCAAATACAACGGTTAATCCGTTGGGAAAATCCAGAGGCAAAAAATAAGAACCTTTTCTCCATAAATACAACGTATGTTTCATGTTTTGTATTGCTAAATTATGACCGGAGATAGCTAACTGTCAAATAAACGTTGTACGAAGCGTATTAAATAACACACTAGTTCATAATAACTATACGAATTGAATAGTTTTTGGTGAATGTTCACTCTACAGACAGACGTATTAACAGTCACGGTGAATGACAATAGAACACCACACATTTGAAACGCTAAATAACGTCATGTATAGTGTGCAGAAAATGTACAGGTTTATATTGGATCGTAAAGGGCAGAGACTAGTTTAGACAACTAGTTTAACGGCAAGTCATAGGCCGGATAATCATTCCAGTTGTATATGTTTCAAAATAATAATAGAGTTACTGCCCTTTATGATATGTCGTTAAAGTCTTACAACATGAATTTAACTGCGTTTTGTGGTTACAAATGTTTACCGAGCAAGTATTATTTGTTTCAATCGTGACATCTCAAGCCATTTTACAGAAACCAACGTAGCATATGTTAACTTATATTTTATTAAGTTTCTAGATTAATTGTATCGTGTGTTACAGTTTTTCACTGCTAAAAGTACTTAGGGCTGACAGGTGAGTTTTTTAGATCTGCCTGGGACAGCACTCATAAAGCTTCAGGTTGCTCGAAGCGCTATTTAATCAGCTATAAGATTACGTCAAGCCATGTCGAAGGTCCACAATAACGTAATGTATTGGACTATTTCTTCATACACGTGTCTGGCCGGTAAAGTACATCTTATCAATCATCAGCAATGTTTTATTTAAAGCCACATTAATGTTGCAAGCGTTAGTTTCTACCTAAAATAATACTATAAAGACGAATATGTTAAGCACCAATTCCAGTGATGAGAATACGATGTGATATTGTATTCACCGCACTCACGGGTTCGTGTTTTTTGTCCTAATCGTTGATTGTAATAATGCATGTTGTTATAATATAGCACCGCGTATTGTACTTCGAGGAGCTCTTGGAAAACCCAATTATTAAGATTACAGGAGATTGCGTTTGTGGAGTTGGGGTCTGAAATGTGTATTTTACAATTGACTTTAAAAGTGTATGGGCCATTTTCAAAAAAAAAAACTGCAAATAACGGTAAAGACACTTCTGAAGAAAAAAAATTATTTTTCCACACTCAAACAGAAATTATATTGAAGCTTTTTTATTATAAAACATTGTGTTGCAGCAGCAAAGCTAGAACCTTACTCTTTGTAAATATAATAAAATTTCAAAATTCCATTGTCTGTCTTTACCGTTAGCGGTAATGACCAGCCTAATAACGGTGAAGAAATATCAATGCTGCCAGCAGTCACTGTTAATAGCAATCTACGTTAGGTTACAAAACATACGTCTGACCTTGTAGAGCGGGTGAAATTTACCCTAAAACCATCAGCAGATATGATATGATATTTAATTTGAAACGTCTAGTAACGTGAAATACCTGAACTAAGGTAGTTCTACTTATAGGGTGTGCTTTAAAATCGCAAACAAAAAATAACATTAAGGTACAAGAGATAAAGATGCCAACAAACACAACCGACCTAAAGTTCAAGGAATAACTATTTTAATAACGTAGACATCAAAGATATCCTCTAGCAAAAAAAGTATACTGCATAATAGCTGTTGATTTCATGGAAGTTTGTGCTGTTATAGTGCATATTCAGTTCACTTAATTTATTTTCTGGTTCCCATTCAGGGTCCTCATGGGTTTGGCTTAATATTTCCTCTCCATCCTGATCAATATTAGCTAAAGACCCGTCCACCTATCATTTTCTACAGGCATATTTTTAAAAATTGTAAAGATGACCGGGGAAAATTCTGAATTTTAACATGGGAAAGATAGGAAAATGGAAAATTTGGACACGCAAAATTCCTCAAAATATAGGCAGAATTCCAATCATATCTAAGACGCTGAATGCAGATACTATTTATTTGTTTAACACTTGATTTAATGCACATGTTGTAAAAGCGTAAGGTTATTTTCTAACATATATATTACGGCGTGCCGGCCAAATGGGTGACGAGAACCACCTGACGCTACTGGTACCAAAGACAAGACAGGACAATTGCAGCACATAATAAAAAGACATCACAAACAGATCGGCTTCGTGTTGCCCTATAGCTTCAAGAGCACCAGGGCGAAGGAAGTTCCCTCGCAATCACTAGCCCTAAATGACGTCTTACCTTCCCCATTTTCTTGTGGCCATTATATATGTCCGGTATCCCGTTATGACGTTGATACCTGACATAAACAATGGCCACAAGAAAATGGGAAGGTAAGACGTCATTTAGGGCTACACAATCACCAGCAGCATAAAAACGAGTTTATCTGTTAGATGAGTTTATCATTTCAATGCTTTGAAATTATCCCTAACACTTCATTGTTTTATGTATTATTTAATAATTTCACCCTTCTTAGCAGCTGTTAATCTTCTTTGCAAATTACAATTCTGAATCATAGTTAAAGTTCAAACCTATTGTATAAAATCAAGCTTAAATGTATTTACCGTTATAACTCGGTCATTTCCGTTATGGAATAAAATAACGGTAAAGACATATAACGATAACGGTATTTCTTTTGCAACAGGGTGGATCAAAGTGAAACAAAATCTCTGCTTTGGTTTAAATTCTTACAAAACATCAAAGTAACCACATAATATATGTTCCGAGGATCTACATACCTGTAATCCAAAATTTATACACTAACGGTAAAGACTTGGTATTTGTGTGACAGTATATAGTTTCAACTCATCTTCTGTACATGTAGCATGGTATTAGGCATCCTAGCAACAAAATGGCTACCATGTATCATGGGGATTCTAGGAAGGCCTGCAGTGCCATCTTTTATCAAATTTGTGAAGAGTGGTAACTTTTTTGAAGAAGTGATAACGGTAAAGACATACTGTATTAAATGCCATATTTTTTGTGTTGTTTTGTTACAGTTACTAATTTTTAGCTTAAATATTTCTTGGCTCAACTATTAACAATCGTTTATTGAATTGAACTAATTTAATCTAGTTAAATTGTTTTTGTTGATAATAAAACATTTTTATTAGAGTTTTGCCTCTCTAACGGTAAAAACAAATGGATTTATTGGCGCGTTCAAACTGTATGTACAGATAAAAGTATCTAAGTGGTTAGAAAATTGATAAGAATTATTGTTATGCATATACATTACTGTATTTATTTTATATTTTGGATGTATTTGACAAATGTGTCGAAAGTTGTCTTCACGGTTATTTACACGTTTTTTTTTAAATGGCCCATATGTGTATGTATATGTAAAATATGTGTGTATGTGTGTATGTATGTATGTATGTATCTATTTGTGTATGTTTTTTTTACGTATATGTATATTTATACACATTGTGATGCAGCTTCTGATCTAATTTAAAAAAAATGGATTATATTGGTTTTCACATATTTTCATCGACCAGAATAGAACAAAATATGTGATCTACAAGTTAAATTATAGACTCCCCCAGTCCTAAAAAAAATGTAAATAACAATTGCATGTCAAATACACGTACACTTGTAAATATTGCACTTTGCTAATATCTGCACCACTATATACTTATTGTAATGTATTCTAGGGAAGCAGGATGAGTTATTCTCAATGCTCCCTTGTCAAATAAAGCTTAAAAAAAATCTCTCCTACCTATCCGGAAAACACCGACATATAGTCCCCGTGTGGATTCAAAATGTTCAATTATCACGGCTGGGTAAGCAAAATCGGACCGTTGTCCGGCAAATGTAGATATTGCAGAATTATGTAAAGACGGATCCTAAAATTGTATGTCAAGAGATAAATAAAAAAAAAGCTTTGTTATTTTCCCGCTTGAACGGAGTCTTTGAGTTTAATCTTGACGACACCATGACCCATTTACCACAATACGACGCTGTTCAGACCATAATTCAATGTATTGTTGCAACAGGGAATTCTTTAATGCCCCGTGATAAAATATCACCTTACTTTTATTGGCAGATGGATACGGGATAAGATAGGTTTAAGCTTAATTGAGTCTCGATTGAGTTTTGACCGAGCATTCCATGACGATGCTTGTAATTGATCAATTTAACGGTATGGGTTGATAACATCTGCCGTAGAGGTAAATCAGAGACTGCTGTCAGCCGTAGACACCTTAATGGTTTAATGACCAAAATACGGCAACCTGCTTAGACTCTAACGGCCAAACATTGAATTGGATTCACCAGAAGGCTCTCAGACACTTTGATTAAAACATACGAGAGGGGGCATATCTTATAACACTCAAAACAATCACTTTATAACATATAAATAGAGAATTATAGACTATCGACTTAAACACAGGTTCAGTTGAACCACATGAAATGCAGTCAACTATAGAAATAACTCAGACGCTGCACATTGGATTGGGTTCAAAAGCCTTTATAAAGAGTGACTGTAACACCCCGCTACAGCCGACACATTTTAATTTAAATTTTTAACTAGCAAGCCCCAAAAAGCCAACAACATGGAGGTTTTTTTTCTACAAAAATAAGCCTTGCGCCGTTTGCCAATAAAACTCTGTTAGTGACCACTTTCCGTTATCTTCTTAAAAAAATTAGTAGTAGTATACACAATGCAGCTAGATTAAAAAATATTTGTATTCTACATATGGAAAACTGTCAAACAGTTTAAAACCATGAAAATAATTGTACTAACTCAAGTCCAAACTTAAAAGCAAACACTTGCCAATGACGACTGACCAGTCTTATGCCGTCATCTCTTGCGATTATTGCCTGGGTTGTCTATATCTATGTTCATTTGTTAAACTGATAATAGTCCGTGGTTTACTCGTCAGATTTATGTTTAAATGCGGGAATAAGCCTACTCTCAACATAATTATATATTTAGCGAAAGACAGTCTGTTGATTTCTCGCCATCGAAACGATACTCCCCCTATATCTGTAACAAGGTCACGTGGCTGTGAACTTTTGCAACATAAAGGAAAATAGCCCAGAGCTCAAAACATTTTTTTCTTCAAAGGAATGTGAAACCCGTCCCAGCCAAGTCAATCCCTTGGCGCTTCATGCTAGATGTACCACTGTTTATAATGCAAGAAACAACTAACATTATACTGACCCACAACCAATACTCGGTTCATACAAGTCATTCATACCATGTGTATTATTAGAGTGGAATGATCTTGAATTAATTGGTGAACTGTATCTAACACTTTTAATGCTTGACTAGCATGTTGGCATTCGCGTTGTAAAAGAGTGTTGTACTTACAATTTAATAACGATGGGAAAATATATCATTCCATTTTATATGTTGGAAGAAAGGCTTGCTTGTTGACAGTATTTGTCGTAAGTCTAAGGAGATTAACTGCAATCTATAAAATAACTGTAAACCAGGAGACACAAAACATGACTGATTTGGTTATTTAATATTTGATTGAGTTTATTCTTTAACAAATATAAATAGGGAAAAAAGTGAATAACCCAGTGAATTTTAATTCGGTGGCACTGTATTCCAGTAGGGTTCTTATGGTCTTTTTCAGATATACCCGAGGTCTGATATATGACGAGATTATCTCTGCGTCGCGTTAGTAATCCACAATGCATGCTTTGAATTGAAATATCTCGTCATTACGAAGACACAACGAAGTTCGTACTGTAACTCTGGAACGGCCAAATGCACCATTAAACTTAATTGAAGAGGCAACTTAAAGTTAATGAAATATTTAAGAGAATCCGCATTTTGCGATGCTTTGTGTATACCGCTTATAGGTTATGTCATATTACTATGTTCATTTCTTATGGAAATTCCCAAAGAAATACCTTTAAAATGTGAACTTGAGACCTTTGATGCATTTGGACCCTGATACTTTGGACAGATTATAATATTTATGTTTAAATAATACTTCATACAAACAAAAACACACGTTCCTCCTCACTATACCACAATGCAATCGGCTGCAGTTCATTTTACGTGGCGAGGGCCCGCGGCCGTGGCTTAGTGGTAGCGTGTGCGCTTACTTATCCTACCCCAATTTACCGTTTACGGGATCGAGTCCGTACGTCGACAATCAGGTATATGAGTGAGTCACACGATGTGGCTCCGGCAATCGCGGGGATGGTTTTTACGAGGTTTCCTCCCGGTTT
>JAQQZZ010137714.1:0-13364 GCA_030265115.1 Mopalia vespertina | reverse complement strand
TTGGGCGTTTTTAGACCTCGTTTATTTTGGGCGCCGTATAACGGTATAAAATAAGACCTGTATTTGCCCCTGATTTGATAATTTATGGATGCAGTTTTAGTAACATGGTCTTTCTATTTCATTTTATACTGCATATGTAAGAGCTTCATTAAAATGATCATCTGTTTACTTCAAAAATAACTTAATTACGGTAGTTATTCTTCTTTTTCCGTTGTAGGAGTTGCAAAAAATTCAGCCTCTCAGCCCGGACAAAGGAATAACAAACAGACTATCACTCAGACCAATGGAGGTGAGGTCTTCTATGGACAATTTGAAAAGAAAACTGTTTTATAAACAATTAGGACTATTCGCAGACAATAACAAACCTACTTTATAGGGGGAAAAAAATGTAACGATTAAATGCTATGGGAAATTCCAAATGCTTTTAGTAGTCCTGTCACAATATTATATTGTATTTGTTAAGCTGAATTTATCACATTTAATTAACAAGTGTTTTTTGTGAAAGGAAGATGTATTTTATTAATTATTTTATTTATTGTGAGCCCAAGACAAATTTGTCAAGCGTATGTGTGCAACATAATAAATGACTTACAAATGTTGTTGTTGTTGCAGGGTTTCTGGGCAGCTGTTTCTCCATTTAATTTCACAGCTATTGGTGGTAATCTGTCAGTGGCACCAACAATGGTGGTAAGTTAAACAAAACCTGAATGTCAAATGACAATTATCATTAAATCTTGGCCCGCGGCCGTTGCTAAGTGGTTAGCAAGTGCACTTTCTGAGCCTATTTCGATGTACCGTTCACAGGATCGAGTCTGTCTGTCGACCCTCAGGTATATGAGTGAGTCACAAGATGTGGCTCCGACAATTGCGGTGGTGGATTTTACAAGATTTCCTCCTGGTTTTCCACTGTAATAAGGCAAGGAGCAGTGTGAAGTGGACAATCCGTCGTCATATAAGTGAAATACCCTTGAGTACGACGTTAAACCCCAATCAAACAAACAAATAAATTAAATAGCTGTGGAGGAACATAAATGAGTAAAACCCTGAACATTTGATGGTTGTGTTTATGTGGCTATTGTCACCACCTTCTTCAAAGTGAAACGTCCATAACGGTCATAGTCTTTGCTAAGAGACCAGTCCACCCATCATTTGAGGCGGACAGATTTCTAAAAATGGTTAAAATACGGTAGAAATTCTTAATTTTAACATGGGAAAGATAGGAAAATTTAAAATTTGGACAGGCATAATTTCGCAAAATAAGGATTTCTGACAGGCAGATTGAAACATTATTTAAAGATTAAATCTAGGATTTATCTGCAAGCAAACTAAACAGCCAGACATGTCGATATTTTAAAACGTGTTTTCAGACAACATATGAGGCTCTACCACTGATCAAAGTGTCACACATAGAACATATTTAATGTCGCTTTTTTAGCCCTACAAAGTGTCTCGCTCAGTATTTTCCAAAGACTGGATAGTACTGGAAGGTTTTTACAAAGTTTCTGCCTTTTTTCCACCAATTACAACCAACTGGAACTTGCATATAAATGAAATACCCTTGGATACAATCATGTCAGCACCTAAATGAATATCTTACTCAGGAGTAGAAATGTTGGAAATTAACACCAGGGATATTTGTCCTACAGCTTCAGAAAATTGGGGGACAATCTAATTTTTTTGACACATTTTTTTGAGTTTATATATAAAACCAACTTCTACATTCTGTCCATAGTGTTATCTCATTTGATCAAGTATAGTAGACATACTTCTTCATTTAGCACTGAGGAACATTAATTTCCCAACAGAGCACAACACAAAATGGTTGTGTTAGTGTGGCAATTACTGTTGGATACACCGCTGTCAAGTGAAATACTTGGGCATGGAATTAAACCACTGACTTTTATTTCTTATCATTATCATATTCCCATATTCTTTCATACATGTAGCTGTCAGTGGTTTAGTTTATCCATTGGGCTGGCATGCCTTCATGTGAGTGAAAAAGCCACAATGTTAAACCCCAATCAAACAAACATGTAGCTGCTGCAATGTTTTAACATGAACAGTGAAACTGAGTGGAAAACCCCCACAAAATACTGTCTATTACGAATTAAAACAAAACACTTCAAGCAAACTAATAAATAGAAGGTCCAACTTATTTCAGGATTATTGGAACTCCACTGAAAGTCAGGCTGGTTTGGAGTCCTCACATCTTCGCCCAAAGCGTAGCTTTGTATCATCCAGATTTGTGAACAACTCTGAAATCTACACACCCCCTGAGCCAGAGCTGCTCTCTTCACGATTACAGATGATACAAAAAGAAAGCGAGAACAGAAACTTGGATTTGTTCACTCCAAGTAAAAGTGGAAAGACCTTGGAAACTATGGTCTGTAACACACCTAGGCTAGCAAATAAGGGAGACAACTATACCCCACCTGAACCAGAGCTCTTATCAGCCAGGCTAACTAAGCAGAAGGCTGCTGTGGACAAGTCCAGATACAATGATTTTATGCTAAAGGACCAGTCTGCAGCAAGGGATACAAGTATTCGCTCTGCTGTTCTCCCTAAACCTGTTGATGAAAGGGCGTATTGTTTTTCTGATGTACCCGCACCTCCTAAGTTAATGGGCAGATACCAGTTTGCCAATGACAACTCTGAGAACATACCTCCATCCTGAATGTTGTGAGAATAATGAAACTGAAGTACACGAATGAAGTTTTCAGTGGTTTATATACATATTAACCTGCACAGTGACTTTTTCTTTTCATGCCCGGCTTTCACAAAGAAAACTGCTGCACCAGTCAAATATGTTTTTAAACTAGTTTGAGGCAAAATTGAGATTGCAGAATTTGGAGATCAACCGCAAAGAACCTGTCATGGTCTCAGAAACATTACTTTACTGAACCACCATGTCATTAGAAACCTTGGTACTCTGACATCCCATGTGGCCAAGGGAGCTTTGTGTTGCTCTGGTGCTCTCAGAGCAAAAGGGCAATATGAAGCTGATGTGTTTGTGATGTTATTGTATTTCGTCCTTTGATTATCCTGCTTTTGTCCTGTCTTGTCTTTGTTTGTTTGAAGTATTATCGAGGGTGGTTTCCTTCACCCATTGGGCTGGCACGCCGTCATGTGAGTGAAATAACTTTAAGTGTAGTGTTAAACCCCAATTTATCAATCAATCAATCAATACTATCCTCCGTGTCCAGGGACCTGGAACCCAAGTACATTTATCAAAAACATTTGTGCTTTTTATCCCCAGGGGTTGGTATACTCTTGTTTTACTGCACTGTCTTGCTTTTTGTTATAAGATCATAAACTACTGATGTTGTTTCAATAGATTGTCTTATTATTTTCTTTATATTAAATATAAGTTCTATTTACCACAACTGTAGCACTAAAAGTTAATGTTGTTTCAAACATGCCACAAATTTACTGATTTTGTCTACATCAAGTAAATGACACTTCCAGTCCATTGTAAGTAATGTCAAGTTCTTTTCAGTTTTTTCATTTCATAAAAGATCTATGAAAGTAAATAAGTTATGAGTGAGTGAGAACATTTTGACTGATAAATGAGGATAACACTTAAAGCTGCAATGTATTGGAAAGTGATCAGAGTTAAGTATGGCATAATTACTGTCCTTCCAGGATACAGTGTTAGAAAAATTCTAACAAGGTATGTGGGTCGACTCACAGTTTGACAAATCCTTTTTCCTTGCATTCTTTCAACTGTGATACATATAATTATCAAAATAATCATAACAACCTTGACCGTAAACCTATAACATTGAAAGTAACCTTGTTGATAGAAACTTTCATAATCTCAATTGATTAAAACAGTCGCTGTTTTACCTCCATGACATTGCTTATAGACCGTTTGGTCATAAACCAGGTCCAGGACTAGGTTGTTGATTAATGTTTGGTAGTTTTCTGTAAATTGTGCAGTCGGCTTACAATTGACAACTGTATAAATACACACCGTCTATGTAATGATGTCACACAGTTACAGATCAATGCAATTCTTTTTTTAAAGCTACTAACAATTTTAACTATATTTTAAATGAAAAATCTGTTTCATTTTTTTTATTGCTCAAATTACACTTTTGAAGATGTTTAAGCGATTGGATTTTTCTGTATCTGTGGCAAAGAGTAGAGGTCCGCCACAAGACTTCCTAGGAAGACCCTGATGATGCGGGTTTATCACAATGTTGCAGTCTGCTTTGAAAAACTTGATGGTCTAAAGTGTAAAAAAAATGTCTGTAAAGTTGTTTTAAACCCTTCTTTAAAAGGACTATGCTGCCTTTAAAATGGAACAAACAATGTATTCATGAGTGACTTTCAAAATCTGTTTTGAGCAGAACGAAATGAGTGCACAGGTTATATGACCCATTTTACTGGAGAACTCCACAAGATCATGAACAGGAGGCTGGAGTCGTATACACTTAGTCTGTTCTCAGCAGTCGTTCTCAAAAAATTTATAACCGCAAATACTGACATCTATAACTGTCTGGAATGTTTTCTGCACCACATACCCTCGGGAACTGTTGTTGACCATTGTTTCACATGTTCTGAACCACATACCCTTGGGGGCCCTTGTTTCACATGTTCTGAACCACATACCATCTGGGGCCGTTGTTTCACATGTCCTGAACCACATACCCTCGAGGGCCCTTGTTTCACATGTTTGATAACATATAACTTGATTAAGTTAGAAAGGGAATACAGTCAATTGTTAAATGAAAATACACCTGCTACTACCTAAAAATATGTTTTGTTCTTCAAAGATTATTTTAAATTGATTGATACTTCACATGATATGTACCTGGCTTAAAGTTCTGGCTGTAATATATACAGTAGTATAACATTAGGATTATACTGGCACATGTATTAAAATAGCAGCTTGGAAAATGAAACAATGAATCAAAATTTGTCGTCTTCATTATTTATCACAGTCTAATTGAAGTTAAATGTAGTTGAGATGGTGACTTAAGATAACTTTATCTGTGAAAATCGTGTCATCCCATGCTTACCTGGCTTGTATACAATTTAAGTGCTTGATAGTAATAAAAATACGTTATTGATAACATGACTTGTTTTTTTTTTCTCGTTTTTTTAAAGTGTGTGACATATACATTCAAGAAAAATAGAAATCATATTTGAATTTAAAACTTTAAATTTTTCTCTAATGTATGTGTCGAACCCTAAGAAAGTTATTTTAGAAATAACATATTTTATTTACTATCAAGCACAAACAAGCCAGGCGACCGTGTGTCATTCCCAGACGTTTTCAAGACACATTGGTTTGTGCATAATTGAAGAAAGAACAACTTTTTTTTTCTTCAACTGCTATCATTTGCGCGGCCGTGGCTTTTTGGTTAGCGAGTGCGCTTTCGGAGCCAACTTCGATGTACCGTTAAAGGGGTCGAGTCCGCCTGTCAACCCTCAGGTTTATCAGTGAGTCACAAGATGTGGCTCCGGCAATCGCGGGGGTGGTTTTTACGTGGTTTCCTCTCGGTTTTCCACCATAATAAGGCAAGGAGCAGTGTGAAGTGGGAAATCCGTCGTCATATAAGTGAAATACCCTTGAGTACGACGTTAAACCCCAATCAAACAAACAAAGCTATCATTTGTGTGATTTATATAATGAATCATTCTAATTTTAAAGAATCGAATCCTTCTATCCTGATACGGACAGTATATTAAAGCATAAGTATGTTGTCTGCAATAGAGGAACAATAATTTTTTTCTAAAGTATTTGTTTATAACACTGAACATTATGGTTGTGTTGCTGTTCACTCTTATGTTCATATGTAAGCTGAGTTTGCCGACACCCTAAGAAAGTAGATCATCCTCTATCATACCATCTTCCCTAGGCAAGACTGATGTCTCCACGAAGTTCTGTCATAAGCCTTGCCACGCTTACCCCGTTGTGGCAGTCAGACAAAGATCAAAGCAAATTGAAAAAAAAGACGAAGAAGCCAATCAAATACATCAGCCACTTTTCAAACAATGTAACGCCTCTGCAGAAATATCATGGTAAATTATTAGACCTATAATTATGCGTATTCTTGGTTGTCAGTTTCAGCGGAATGATGAAATTTTTCATTACTATGTTTTTAATGGGATTTTAATGTATTTCACTCGGACCTATTGCAGAGTAATGTACGGCAACATGGTTACAGGCTGATGCATATTGCCGATTACTCGAACTATGAAGATAACTCCTCCTTGTTTGACTACAAATATGGCCCAAGTGTGACAAGGTGTGGAATAGAGTTTCACGTTAGGACACACCTAGTTTCGAGACTAGAGAAGTTGCCATCATACAAGCTAGCTGTTTTCTCTGCCTTCAAGTTACGGTCGAAGCTAGACGAGAACTACAGAATGTCTTCTGAATGTATCGTGTTGTAAATCTTTTGCGGTTTGTCGCTTAATCAATCCAGTACATTAAATTATAATTACAGCAGACTCGATATGTTTCCATATTTCAGTTTAATAGAAAGATTAGTAATATCAAATCCAATCCTAATCCTGGGCCGCCTGTCGACCATCAGGTAGGACTATACACGGGAGTCACACGAGGTGGCTCCGGCAATCGCGGGGGTGGTTTTTACGAGGTTTCCTCCCGGGCAAAGAGCAGTGTGAAGTGGAAATCCGTCGTCATATAAGTGAAATACCCTTGAGAACGACGTTAAACACAAATCAAACAAACAAAACCTAATCCTGGGCCGACCGAAGTTGTAGTTTAGTTTCTCAACGTAGGCGTAAACATAACATGACCTAGTTTTACACACGTGATCTCAAAGCTACTCGCCACACTTCCCGATGCTTTCTGTGTAATATTTTGTACACTGGAATATGTGCTGGGATGCTGCCATGAATATACCTTGGTGCATAGCGTATATATGCTGAGATTTTCAATCCTCGTTGAAGCGTCTTTCCTGGTACTCTGAAGGTCTCTCTTTTGATTTGGTTTCTTTTCAATCAATGGGAGATCTCGATCGAGGAGCTTCATTGAATACTGGTACATAACATTTGGTGGTACCTGCACCGATTTCAGGTACGACACAGCTTCTGATTGAGTAGCGTAATTATAGTTCATACAAAACTGCCGTGATAGTAATATAGACTGTTATACAACAGCGAAATATATTGGGGCATAGAATATAGTGCGCTGTACTTCGGTCAGTCTGTCATGTAAGACGTGACGTCAATTTTAGTGTCTGCTTTAGTGTTAGGTTTAGTATTAACCCTAACCCAGAACTAAGAATTCACGTTATGCCGTAGGCCTATATGACGGATGTGCGGACAGGCATGCGATTACATTTCCTGGAAGCCATTAGATAAAGAATGCGTGGATATAACACAATATATAGGTCTATATATCAGATTTTTTTCTGTAGATAAATGTGCCATAAACATTCTTTCGCATACTTCCAAATTATCCACCCAGCGAAGCCATCCTGACCATTGGACACTTCTGTCGAAGAAGAGTGACAACGATGGGGGGTAACTCACAACAACACATTTATTTTTTTAAAATTTAACGGTTGTAAGCTGCAGAGTTATCACCCTTGCCACCATTCTCCTGTCGCAAAAGTGTAAAATGGCCAGTACGCCATCGCTGGGCTAATAAATTCGACAAGACGCAATTTGATATCAGACAGGTAATTTGGAGGTAGGCGGAAGACTGTTTATGGCATTTCTGTCTACAGAAAAAATCAGATAGAAATTATTTTTGACCGGTGTTAGACATAGACACACATACTCATACATATATACATACACACTTAAGGTCCCGGGTTCGAATCCCGGTGGAGGCAAGCAAATTTTTCTCTCTTCATTAATTCAAAATACATACACACTTACATACATACATACATGTATACATTCATGGCTTCAACTTAGTTTAGATTCACGTGAGCCTATCACCTGATTGTCATTCATACTGTCCGATGGTAAATATACTTTAATTTGCGATGTATCAAATAGCAACACGGCCCAGTTGATCACAATCAAGATTATAAGTACCAAAGCGTGTGATATCCCTAATCTCCGATTAAAGATAGACCGATGTAACGTGACGTATTTTAATCCAGGATTTAACTTATTTTATGGCTTTAAACAGCTTATACCATGCAGATGACAGTACGCCCGCTACTGTCTCCCTTTTGTACCCAGAGATAAGCAGGCACGTGACAATGTTTATCAGTCGTCGTCTTTCTCAACGATTTTGACGACTCGTTTACAGAGCAAGACCATAAATTTTCGGCCATATTTCATTATTTTTCCACTATAAATATATAGACCTTATTTGCCAGCATAACGTAGAACGAGATATTTTGGTTTTCTGCAGTGGCGCCGTGTTCACAAACATCGATCATTATCTAAACACATGGTGTCACACCGATTGCTCGTTAAGAATTAAAACATTATAAAAATAAATGGACATGCAGTGTCGGAAATGGAGGATCCATCATCTATAGTACGGTACTAAACCCCAATCAATCAAACAAAACTAGTTTAACCCTGTATGCGAATGCATGCTCTATATATGCGTTCCGTTGATAAACTTATCCACATCAAGTCATCTTATAAAATGTTATCCCCCAAATAAGTGGTTGTCGGGAGTTTCCATACTAAGAGACAACCAAATGCCGAGTTGTGTCGTCTTATTGTCACATGTTTTATGTTATTTGCTTGTCTTGTATCTTGTCTTTGATTGTGCTATGCAGTCGACTGGGATTTTGCACTCTCATTTTCAGAGGGTGGTTGGAGGGAGCCTCATGTTGCTCTGGTGCTCTCAGAGCTAAATGGAAGCAGGAAGCCGATCTGTTTGTGATGTCTGTAATGCGTCGTGTGATTGTGATGTATTTCCTATCTGGTCTTTGTTTGTTGCCAGTGGCGTCCAGGGTGGTTTCCTTCACCAATTGGGCTGGCACGCCGATATGTGAGTGAGATAACCGTAAGTATGGCGTTAAACCTCAACCAAACAAACACGATCCAAGAAAACGTGATCCTCAAAATTGCTTACTCTGTATAAAACAAATTCTTTTATAGATATAGAAATTGGTGAATAATTATATATATTATGTTTTATTGAAACGTTTCACAAAGTATTGGAATATGGATGATGAACTGTCATTAAATTCAATGGATGGAACTGTCCGTGAGGCTTTGGAAGAGTCGTATTACTGGTTACATCTGGCATCAGTACATGGTTGTATTGGAAGTTATTCCACTAACCATGGAATTGGGACCGGTCCATTATGCACTTTGTCGGACGAAGCTATCCCCTCCAAGGAGCAACTATTTCGTGATAAACGGGTGTCTAATAGACATTTTAGCGAACAGTCAGAAGAAAAAATATCACAGACACCACCTGACACAGATACTGTTATAGAAGACTCCAAATTTCTAAATAATATGTGTGACAATTTAGTTGTAAAAAGCCAAACCGACATAATCGATAATAGATTTTCTGAAACGAATATAACAGTTAGCGACATGTGCGACAATACGCCTGACAAGGACTCCGATCTTAACAGTATGTCCGAAAATCCAATTGACGTCAATAAAACCTCAGCGATTAAACAAGTCTCTGGCACCTACATTGCTACTAAAAACAACAGGACTGAAAGTTACACAGACCCAAACGGGTTGCCTGAAAGTCGAAATAAAACAGGTAATAATTTAACTGGATGTGAAGGAACAACTCTGCCAGAAAGTGAAGAAATGGTGTCTCATTCCAACACTATTTTATCTCTAACACAATCTCAAGATTTTGCAACTGAAGCAGACGCTATTGTCGATTCAAAACAATTTCTTACCAAAGAGCTGTGTCTGTGTTTGGCAGAAAATTATGTTTTCTTGAAATGGCAAGACCACTGCATACATGCAGAAGGATTATTGTGTAAGAGTGCACGTAAAGTGGTAGAAGGTTGTGGCGATGTAGTTCATAATAATTATAATTTCAAAGAAGAACATTTTACTGATAGCACTGCAACAGAAGAAGTCGAAAAGAACGTTATACCTTTTACGGACGAAGGCTATATTTTGTTAAAGTGGACCTTTAGAAATGCGTGTGGTGAGAACATGTTAGGATTACTGCAAACTGAATCGAATCGTTGCAATAGAAGTGTGTATGAAAAAGAGCCTCGGCCAATCCATGTATTCTCGTTCGGTGAAGATGAGAGCTCTGTTAATGAAATACTTCCAAACCTAAGTACAAAGGACACTATGGCGACACAAGTTTCGGTGATTGTTCCAAAACATAAAAACACGTTAAATGGTGCATCAGAATCGGAAATATCAGAATCACTGGAGGTAACAGAACTTCCGTCAATAACAGGTGGCTCTGAAAACGGTCCAAGGGTCTCTGGGTTGCCACTCTCAGATGACATGTTTTCCGATGCTTTGGCCATAGACCAAAGTAACAACAATCATGATTGGTTGGTAAATTCAGAAAGCGGTAACACAGAAAGCTTTGTTCAAGTTCGTTCAGAATCGGATGCATTCGATTTAACAGGTCTTCCTTCTTTTGCCGATCAGTTAGGAAAACCTCGTACATCTTCCGGGTTGTCCAGTTTAGACGACTGGCTGTCTGACGAAGTAACTGTGGACAAAAGTAACTCAAAATACTTCCAAACTGTAGATTTTGAAAGTCAGACAGATTGTATAGAAGTTTTGGACCAACATGCGCAAACGGAAAACGAGTCCGTATCCGCTGAAGCTCAGACGGAAGGAGAAATCGTACAGTGTTGTTATTGCAATGTCTATTCCTTTCTGCCTCTGGGAGAACAATTCGTTATAAGATTAAAAGATGAAATGAGCCAAAGGTTAAGTCTAGAAAACCTGATCAAGATTGTTGAGAAAGACGCTTGGATCGTACGACAAGAACTTATGGATGAAAAGGAGATTGTAATTAGTCTACAGGGCGAGGCAGCCGATTTGAAAGTAAGTTCAGTTGTTTATATTTCTGTTGTTTTGTATATAGGTGTGCTGATCAATGTTAGAACTAGCAAACATAGTTGGTGATAGGAGCCAAAATAACATTCAACAACAGTTTTTTACATGCGCTTCTGTGTCGGACGAGGTTGAAAAAATATAGTATGATATAAATAAAATCAAAAGAACTTTACATTGGTTAGTTTCATTTTATAGTAAAAGATCTAAGTTGGCTAGCTGCTCTTATTCATACTGAATTTGACACACATCTGCTGATCTGGAAGGGATGTATAGTAAATAAAACATTTTAGAGATAAAACCATTGTTTTTATAAATTAATGTATATATTTATTTTTTTCTTTTTATTTTCTCGATTGGATATATGTCATAAACAAACTAAACACGAAAAAATAATGCCTTTATAAAATATTTTTTATAGAATATTTTATTACTACCCAACACAGCCAGGACACCGTGCTTTGCCAACAAGGTCAATAGTATTTTAAACTTGTTTTTGTTTAAATTCCAGTAATTTCAATATAATATTAAATTTAAGAAACACTCTAAGGATAGAAAGTACTTTTCCTTTGTTCATTTTATGCACGTGTTTATTTTTATGACCGTTTCACTTACTATTGCCGAGATAACCCTGAAGATGTTCATTTCAACAGGGTCAGCTGACTCATGCCAAACACATCAGTTCTGAACTTAAGACTCGGAACGATGAGTTAGAGACAAGTCTAGAGGGAGCCAGAAATATGGTAAGGAAATTGAACAACTTCGATCAGAGCAAGTGTGAGATGCTCAGAGACCCGTAAAGTACTGTAACTGTATATGAAAATGTCCATATATGGCTTTATCCATTTGATTAAGGACATATCCATATGCACGGATTGGTCATAAACAGGCTTAATTGTTTGTAGGGTAATATTTGGTAGATCGAAGTCTCCAGAATCACAATTCAACCTGATCTTTTCTTTCTGCGGAGATCTACGATAGTTTTCATAGGGTTGTGGTATCATTGCTAAAAGACAGAGGGGCGTGATGGACCATTGCTGTTAAGTTCGCAGTGAATAAAGATTTATAGACACGTCCAGGGTGTGTTAACTGTATATTCAGTAGGTCGATGAACGTTTTTAACGTAATATTTTAATGTTTTCAGTTAATGTATATTTGGAATTTCGTCTAATTGAATTTAAGACATATTCTTTGTTATACTCTATATAAAATATCAAAATAAAATATGTTGCGTTTCATAACAACGTTAAGCAAGATCAATATATGGTTTTCTCTAAAAGTTATGGAGTTATCTCCCTTAGAACAGGATTCTTTGTTTGACGTTATTACTATGGCCAACAATTTGTATGGTTGATATCTTTGCAGATTAATAAATTGGAACAACAAATGTCAAATACAACTTACTTTAACAGGTAAATTAATGGTTTGTTTAAATGAAACTGGCTATGAGAGTAGTGTATGTTTAAAGTATATTCATTGTGTCCGTTGGGGAGGAAGACTGTTTTTTTTATTGCAAAAAAACATTTATATAACCGCTGATTTATATTCTTGAACAACATTTAACTAAATGTCTTAAAAACCCCTTTATCGTCACATCCCGGGGTAGCGTAATGTATTGGTCCAACCCTTTGTTAAAGCCCTACAAACCAATACAAGTCAATACAATGTCATGCCAGAGACTGGAAATCGATGCTCCTCTATCGTCTGCCCATAAAAACATATTTATGATTTTTCCTCAATAATTGTTGTGGCACACAAACATGCCACAATTATTATTTCGCCGACCTTCGAATTTCCGCTCCGACCTTAAAATGGCGTCTTGTCGAATTTATCCCCCGGGTATAACCGTGCTCAACATTTAATATACTTTGCACTTCGTCGAAGGAAGAGTGACTAAAAATGGCGAGTACGGCTACGAACGGTGGATAAATTCGACAAGACCCGATTTAAACGTCGGACAGGAAATTCGGAGGTAGGCGAAATACTAATTGTGGCATTTTTGGTGGCATTTTTGGTGGCATATGTAATGAATGCCCACTATGACTGATTATGCTATTTTTGTGTAAGACAAATCCTAAATATGTTTTGGGGGCCGGCGGTACCGGAGTATCGATTTGATTTTGACATAGGTTTGTATTGATGTGATGTAGAGCTATATACCGAAGGGTTAGGCCTATATATTGTGCTAATACCGGGGATAAAATTTAGTGCCAGGTTCAGGGTTATGTAAAGAAAACCCACTATGATTGGCAGAGTATTCCTTATATTTTGTCGCCACTCTGTTTTTTGACAAAATGGCCTCATATTAAAAAAAAGAGAAGAATATTTGCACTGTGGTTGTGCGCAACAGTTTAAGTAACCTTCCGAATATATAATTGGGGGGGGGGGGGGGGGGGGTGGGCAGG
>JAQQZZ010137703.1:0-13365 GCA_030265115.1 Mopalia vespertina | reverse complement strand
CCAAAAAATTCAATACGACACTAAAAAAAAATAAAAAAATTTCAGTAAAAAATTCAATACTTAGACGTCTATAAACCCCTGAGTTAATCATTGTGAATATTCTCCTATTAAAGTAAAAATTCCAGATTTATACATGTATGTGAGATCAGTTGTTGATTGATTGATTGATTGTTTGGTGTTTTATGCCGTGCTTAAGGATATTTCGCTTATATGACGGCAGTATTCCAACAATAATTGACACTAGCACAACCAAGTTGTGAAGCGTTTCCATAGTGTTGGAAAGTTAATTTTCCTCCAGAGTCCAGTGCTAAATAAAGACAGCATAGCCAGTTTGCCACTCATCCAACAAACTGCCCTTAGCCAGGTTCAGTTAGAGAGCTCAGTTGTTAGTAAACTTACTTTTGATTGGGGATCCCTTGTTTTTTTAAATTTATACACTGTCACTATTCTACCGACAAATGTTAACAATTATTAAATATCGTGGGGGAGTGAACATCCGTCACTACTTAAACCATAGTCCTATTAAGACTACTTAAACAAATGATGTTGTTGCAATATTTCTGGCAGTAGTTTGTCTCCTTATTAATTTTTGCCTATTGCCAATGTCGCAACTTACCATTAAAACTTAATCTGGTGTTTGCCACGTGTGTTTGTTCCGCATCCCGTGTCTAGCTCATTTAACGTTCAACAGCTTTGAACATAATCGATAATCGATGAAATAATATAAATATATCTGTAGTGTTGTGCTTTACTTAAGCTTAAATGTGACAAACGAGCACTCGTACATTTACTCCGTGTAAGGAGACAAAGTTCCAACTGTTCTGATGTCGTGGATACTGTTGGACTGTTACGAGTAACTTAATAAGTGGGTTTTTTTTTAAAGGTTGGATGCAGTTAAATAGTCGCTTTATAGATATGTCGGCGTGGTGTGGCCATTTGTTTTACTTAGTCAATTTTGATCTTTAAATTTGGCATTCACTCCAAAATTTAGACCCAACTAAAATAAAAACTGATGAACGATTAAAAAATAGTATTAAAAGGGCAGGTAACTTCGGAATTTTTGAAAACGAGGCTTCACTTCCGCCATCAATATTGAACATCCGTCGAAAAGTCGACGTGAACACGGAGCCGCTAATGATCGTTTGTCCAGATTTACCTTGAGTTTTCTTATGGTAGCGGAAGACGAAAAATACAAAGCCGCCCAAAATGATGTCCAGAAGGTAAATTGACTGCATTCCTTTATTTTAATATACGGTGTATTCGATGAATCCACTGAGTGAAATCTAGCTTTATTTATAAATATTAAAGACCTACATTACATGTAATGTAGGCCTAGGTCTTATTTATAAGGCTATGTAAAATCTAGGCCTAGTCTTTCACTTTCTGACGTTAATTTAGATACAAGTAGATCCAGTCCAAATAATTCAGCTCTGTATTTAATATTATTCGCCAGTATGATCTGACATTCATCCTTTACAGTGTCTGAATTCGAGTTTTCGGGTTAAAATTTAACTTGTTTTTTTTGTCTCAAATGCATGTGTCACACACTTTATAAATATGAAAAAAAAAGGCAAACATTAATTTTGTAAACAATGTTTCAGGCCTTCTGATTTGAGGTGAGTAATCTGTGTTAAAGTATTGGACAACACACCTCAAATCAGAAGGCCTGGTTTGCTAACAAACACTTACAAACCAGACGACAGTGGGTTAGTCCTATGACCACGATACATACAATCAATCAATATATTTCTGTGGTTAGCTCCAGATTGGGCACGACTTCACTTGTCTGCTTTAGTCTGGTGCCCTGTCCCTATAATCTTGACGAGTGTACCAAGGTACAAGTTTAAAGGGGCAGGGTACCAGACTACATATGTCTTTTTGTCAAGTGATCGCCAATGCAATTTGTCTGAAAGTTTTAAAAAATTTCAAAATGTTATATAAATATTGAACACACCAGTGAATATTCAAAGAAGAGCAGAGAGAGTTTTGAAGTGAGGTACTCAGGTAAGAGGCCATATAGATTCAAAACTAATTTCTGATTCAGAGGTACATGTAATTTAATAGTCAGAATGTCTAACAGAAAACTTCTAATGCCTACATCAAAGACTTTGAGAACTCTTCTCACCCAGCTGTCCATCCAATGTAAAAAAAATAAAACAAAAATCTGTGTCCGGCTGTCAGCCTGTGCTATCTTGTCACCCAAATTTGTTTGTAGAATGTAGATAACTTGATTTAACTTGGAAATGTTACGGTTAAAGGGGGATAATCCGAATCAAGGGCATCATCATATAGGTGCAAGGGCTTAGGCAGACACCTGTCCACCTGTCAATAAATGCCTTACGAAGGACATACACAAACTCATTATTATTTATATTATAGTAAAATGTTATCTAAGGTGTTGGGTCAATTTGAGCTGGTGACAATGAAAAGTGATTACAATTGAGTATTTACAATGTATGATTATTGTGTGCCAAAGTTCCGTTAAAAAATGTTGAGTTTTAATTCAGGCAATATCAAATTGACTTCAAATGGCAAAGGAATTTTTCTAAAAAATACCCTGTGTACAATGTACCTCACTTTATAAAAAAATACCTTTTTATGATCTCAGAGTTTTCTTGTCTACCCCGGTCGTAGGAAATTGTATACAGCCACAAAATACATTTTTTGGAACTCATGTGGACAAATCTACCACAATTTAAAGTAATGCCCATTGCCCATGGTGAAACAAATTTGAGGTTTCGACGATGAAACTTTTTCAAGCAATAAACATTTCTGCATACATGTACATGAATGTAGAATTTGGCAAAGTGTCAGAAATACATGGTGTTAACTGGCAATTTAAGATTGGCTGTCAACTCTGGCTTTACTTCATAGCTTGAGATCGAATAGATTAATCCATTTACATATATTTTGAATAAATGAAGAGAGAAAAGTTTGCTTGCCCCCACCGGTATTTGAACCCAGGACCTTTGGGTTACAGGCCCAACACTCTTTCACTTACATGTAGCCTACATTGTACATACAAGTGTAGGTAACATATATATCACAAATAAAGCATGAGGGCCTCATCTGGTATGATAATCCCATTAAGGCATAAAAACAAAAAATGCTGTGTTTTCTGTAACGGCCTGAAAAAAATTGGGCCAGGCAGTCAGATTCTTTTTCTATTTTGTCAATTTGTTTTTTTTTTGTAGACCTTGTACAAAACAGTAGACATTTAATAAAATTGACACAGATGCTTGCATGACCTAAAAAAATTACAAAAAAATGATGTTGCTAACAAAATATACCAATTTACAAAGGTCTTTAAAAAAAACAACAAAAAAAACAGTCAGTCAGGTTAGAGGAAACAAGACATTTTTTTTAGGCCTAATCTCCATTCTCTTGTCAACACTGTGAGTGTCAGGAAATGTTGATTAACCTCATCTGCTCAAATGTAACTATTTCTTATCATAATTTGGATAAGATTCACGGATTTGGATTTTTCACAAGCATTTATACATGTATGATTACGGTTGAATATGTAGCTTTAAAAGGGAGCACCTGTTTAGTTTTTGGTGTGTTGTGGTAATTTTTGGTATTGAATAAAACCAGTTGTGTTAAATTGAAACAAACAATTTACATGTTCCAATTAATAGATATCACGCTAATGAAAATCTTCCTGCTACTAAGGGGCGCTAGTGTCAAAAGTCAAAGTTGTGACGTAGCCAAATGGGGATTGCATAATGCCTTCTTCTCCATACGTCTACATCATTACATTTCTGACCACCAAATGCCTTATATTTTTACTATTACATACAGGCCTGTGCTGTTATATTTTCTGGCATAACCTTAAAATTTGTCCTCTTAAATTTTGTGGCATAACCCTGACATTTGTATTTTCCCCTGGTTTGCTTTTTTTTTTAAATACATAAATGTGCCTTTGTTAAAATAAAGCAAAATTGCTTTAAAATACAATCTCCATTGATAATTGGATGACAAAATTTGTCAAAATCAGTAGCAAAATACAAATTTAGATGAAGACTGCAAATAATTTGGGAAACCTATAAATCGGTCCTCCTAAATTAAGTTTGCATAACCATGGGGAGGGAGACCTCATTTTGTCTGTTCTCCCCAACAGCACAGGCCTGACATATTTTAAAACGATTTATTAAAGATAAAGAGTAAAAGGAAGAATTCAGCTCTTGGAAACCTGTTTTTTATACGTTTTTTGTTTGATGAAAATAAGATTTTATTAATGCTTGTGGACATTTAAATTGTTGGGATAAAATACATCAATTTTAAACCCATGGATTCAGAAAAACTGTAAGTGTTCACTTCAAATCACACAAGTATTTACCTCATGATATACATGCGCATAGATGGAAAAAGAAAATCCATGTGTATACATTAGGCAAGACCTGATTTGGGTGAAGGGTAATAAATATATCACAGATTTTTTATTTGTTTTGCATCTGGTTAAACAAAAGCTATGTATATAGACTAAAGAAGTTTGATCACCTGTTAAATCAATACATCTACATCCAGCTCCACACACTCTTAGTTTGGCTCTAATTTATTAAACTTGTTAGGACAATGGAAGTCTGAATTGGAGTAAGTTAACCCCTTCCTATAAAGGCCTCCATCTGTCGACGCTCAGGTATATGAGTAAGTCACACGATGTGGCTCTGGCAATCACAGGGGTGGATTACGAGGTTTTCTCTCAGTTTTCCGTGGGTGGTTGGAGGGAGCTTCATGTTGCCTGCTCTCAAAGCTAAAGGGGAACAGGAAGCTGATTTGTTTGTGGTGTCTGTATTACGTCCTGTATTTGTCCCGTCTTGTCTTTGATTGTTGCCAGTGTGTCGAGGGTGGTTTCCTTCATCCATTGGGCTGGCACGCCGTCATACATGTATAAGTGAAATACCCTTTAGTACGCATAAAACCCCAATCAAACAAACAAACAATCCCAGTTTTCCACTGAAATAGACAAGGAACAGAGCAAAATTGACAATCCGCCGTCGTCATATAAGTGAAATACTCTGGAGTATGACTTTAAACACCAATCAAACAAAACACTAACCCTATCAGGGCCTGATCGAGACCCCTTTGATGCAATGATGATAGGATTTCTACATGAAGGCAGTCTGCATATTTTCCAAAGCGAAATACCCTTGATTAGGACATTTAACTCCAGTTAACTAACAAACAATATAGCACACTGAAAATGTTCCATCCACATTTATATCAACTCATTTTTTTGTATAAATAATAACACTGAAGGAAAATTAACTTTCAAACATAAGTGATAGCTATGCGCTTCCTAAATCCTACTCCAATTTACTGTTCACGGGTTCGAGTCCATCTGTCGACCATCAGGTATATGAGTGAGTCACACGATGTGTCTCCGGCAATCGCGGGGGTGGTTTTTACGAGGTTTCTTCTCGGTTTTCCACTGTAATGAGACAAGGAACAGTGTGAAGTGGACAATCTGTCGTCATATATTAAGTGAAATACCCTTGAGTACGACGTTAAACCCCAATCAAACAAACAAACAAACAAACATTATGGAAACGCTTCACATCTTGGTTGTGCTAGTGTCAATTATTGTTGGAATACACCACCGTCGTATAAGTGAAATACCTTAAAGCACAGTGTAAAGCACCAATCAATTCATCAATCAATCGTATAAATAAATAATTATATTCTACATGAACTAGGTCTGCCTACATGTTCTTTGAAACCGAGGTACCCTTGAGAAGGATCTTAAACTCCAGTTACATGTAACAAACAAATAAACAGTATCACACATTGAAAATTTTCTATCCACATTTAAGCTCATATCAACTTATATTTCTGTATAAATTAATATTCTTGTCTACATGAACTCAGTCTGCATACTTTCGAAAGCAAAAAATACCCTAGATTAGGCCCTAAAACTCCAGTTAACAAACAAACAATGCCACACACTGAAAGTGTTCCATCCACGTATATATATCCACTAATATTTCTGAATAAATAAATATTCTACATGAGCTCAGTCTGCATACATTGTACTTTCGAATATCCACTAATATTTCTGAATAAATAAATATTCTACATGAGCTCAGTCTGCATACATTGTACTTTCGAAAGCGAAAACACTCTTGAGTAGGACCGTAAACTCTAGTTGACAAACAATATAGCACACTGAAAGAGTTCCATCAACATTTAAGCTTATACCAACTATTTCTGTATAAACAATAAATAAATAAATATTCAACACGAACTCTGTCTCTGTACTTCTCTCTACAGCTTGTATATTTTCTAAAAATAATTCCTTTGAAAGCTCCAGTTACTGTTTGCCCATTACCATGGCCATTAGGAGTTTTCTACCCCCATTAGGTAGGGAATTAGCCTGATTCTACACTTATGTGCAGACTCCATGCTACAGTAATTGCTATATAAATTGTAAGGTACATACATATGATAATGTGATGTTTACATAATTAGTATGTACTGATATTACAGATAATGTAGCTTTTCTCTACAAGTTTGTCGTCCTCCGGTAATATTAGTAAGTCCGACGAAGTCATGGGTGTCACGTGGTACATGTACAAGGTTTTCTCTCGGTTTTCCATCGTGGCTGGAGGGAGCTTCATGTTGCCCTGGTGCTCTGAGAGCTACATGTAAAGGGGAACAGGAAGACGATCTGTTTGTGATGTCTGTATTGCATCCTGTATTTGTCCCGTCTTGTATTTGTTTGTTGCCAGTGGTGTTGAGGGTGGTTTCCTTCACTCATTGGGCTGGCCAGTCGTCATATTTATAAGTGAAATACCCTTGAGTATGATGTAAAACCCCAATCAAACAAATCATCAAACCATCGTATTTAGGGAGGGAACAGTGTGAAATGCACAATCCCTTGTCATATATTGTAGGTGAAATACCATTGACTACAATGTTAAAGCCCAATCAAACAAACTAACATTCGGAATTCTGATTGGTTAAATAATAAACTTAATGCTGAACCTTTTACACATTGGTTAAAAAATAAATGCAAGAATCTTTAGGTTTTAAAGTTGTACCAACTTACATGTACCTACATGTATGTATTAATACATTCATAGCCAAAGTTAAGCCGGTTTTAGGGTTAATTCTTCGCTCTTCTGGCTTTATATTGTTTTGGCATGCATTCAAATGGTAAGCAAGTATAAAAGCCTGCTTCTACATGTACCAAAGATTAGACAAAAGATGGGGATGTTGAAATCGACTAAGTTCAGTGGTCAAATTATGACCTCAAATTTTAATCACAGTTACCATGCAAATCGGATGCAAAATGTCACAAAAGCTTATAATCGCAGAGCTGGTGGTTGGAGGGAGCTTAATGTTGTCCTGGTGTTCTCAGAGCTGTTAAAAGGGGAACAGGAAGCGGAGGTGGTGTCTGTTGTATTGGGTCCTGTTGTTGTCATGTATTTGTCCCGTCTTGTCTTTGTTTGTTGCCAGAGCTGGCAGGTCGTCATACATGTATAAGTGAAATACTACATGTACTATGACCTAAAACCCCAAATCAAACAAACAAACAAACAATACAATCACATAATACAGTTTAATGATGTATTCAGCTAATATTGAAATATACATACTGTAAATTACCTAAAATTTGGTTTATGAATAATTGTTACCTTTTTGATAGTTGGTCAAATATTATAGCATGTAAACAAACAAACACATTTATGTCCTCTGAGAAATCATGATGCTTTGTTACCGAAAAATGTCTCCCAACATAATTTGAAGTCCTTAAAGTGATGCTCCTCTCTATTATAAAATGGACATCATTTCTTGTGTTGAATTATGCTCTCTAATTTTCTAATCTAGCTATATCCATTTTATATAATTGTTTATAATTTTTAATCTTAAACATTGGGTAATGCTTAAACTACAGTCAAATTCATCTGCTGCAGCCATGTCTTGCTTCTTTGCTCACTATGAAACTGAAGAGCTAGCCAGAGATTTAAAGGGCAAATCGACAATTCCACAGAGCAAAAATGTATTGCTTCTGAAATATTTTCAAATGGGTTGAAATTCACAATGCTGTAGTGTTTTATTAACCCGCAACACACAAGAGTGTAAGTCGTGTGACGTCATGAACACGGTTGGCCACGCCCAAAATGATAGCTACATGAACCATTGGCCGTTATATCTGTAACACTCAGGTGATTTTATAAAATGAAGAAATGATAAGTTGATGCCATAAATAAGTATATTTAATGGTATCCCTTCAAAGGATATAGAGTTATTGCAGCCAGGAGCATCGCTTTAAAATAACTTCCAAAGTAAGAACTTTATGGAAGACATTTTAGGTGATTTACGGTATATGCTTTATCATAAACCCCAGATATTTTTGTTATATAAAATGTATTTTAGAGAATCTATTTACACTCTTACATGAACTGTAGCTCAAACACTATATTTAACTTATTGGTGGCTAAATATTTAAGTTCGCAGTTGCCCTGTATTAGTTTCTGTGTGGTGTAGCGAAAAACTGCTTTCTGAAATCAAATGGATCAGTTTTAATACGGGTTTTCCAGTTATGATATTACAACAACAGACTGACATCCCTTTGCAAAATAATGTTTTCGGTTTACTGTATAAAGAGAGGGCCAATCCACAATTTTTAACATGGGCACGGTATAGAGAATTTTGCAAATTAACAGGTAAACCTTAATAAAACCATGTGCATTTCCCTTTCCCATAGCTGAAAAGATTATTTTTTGCAAAAGTTACAATTTTAAAGCTACATTTTCCTGAAAACCAAAGTTTAGACAGGCTGCCCTACAGTGCCATAAAGTGGCACCGTCATTTCGCAAAGGGATGTCACTCTGTTGTCCTCAAACCATTACTCCAAACATATTAACCAAGAACCCATTACGGCAGCCAACCACAGACTAAGGAATCAGGACTATGTACAAACCTTTACAGCCACTAGTCATATATTTCATTCTGCCGTGAGCCTCTGTAGCTCAGCCGGTAGAGTGTTGGGCCTGTAACCCAAAGGTCCCGGGTTTGAAGTCCGGTGGAGGCAAGCAAATTTTCCTATTTTCATTTATTCAATATATACAAGCTACATGTATATATATCTTTATATAAATAGCAAAATCGCTATATACTACAAACTTCATTGATGATCGGATTGACAAAATTTGTCTGAATCAGTTGTAAAATGCAAATTTAGGAGAACACTTAAAAAATTTTGGGAAACCTATAAATCGGTCCTCCTTATATAAATAAGTTTGCATCATCATGGGAAGACCCCGTTCAGTCCGATCTTCCCAACAGCTGAGCACAGGCCTGCATGTACAATCAGATTAAACTAACATCCCACATGTACAGGACACCTGTAAAGTTATGTTAAAACAGTGATATGAACACATTACATTTAGGCTGTTACAACATCCTGAATTGTTCAATTCAGGATGTACAGACTCCAAAGGATGTGGTTTTCCTATCTCCTGCATGTTAGTTTCTTAAAACAGGGTGTCCAAATGAGATAATTGTTCACTTCAGGGTGTCTATTTGGTTGGGTGGACGGATGTCTGTCTAAGCCCTTGAGCCCAATGTGTGAAGAAAACCACCCCCAACACCACAGGCAACAAACAAAAACATCACAGAACAAATACAGGACACTCACAGGACAATACAAAGACACCACAATCAGACCGGCTTCCTGTTCCACTTTAGCTCTGTAGTGGTAGTGTGTGTGCTTACTAATCCTTCTCCAATTTACCGTTCACAGGATGGAGTCCATCTGTCGGCCATTAGGTATATGAGTGAGTCACACGATGTGGCTCTGACAATCGCTTGGGTGGTTTTTACGAGGTTTCCTTCCGGTTTTCCACCGTAATGAGGAAAAGTGTGAAGTGGACAATCTGTCATCATATAAGTGAAATACCCTTGAGTAGGACGTTAAACTCCAATCAAACAAACAAACAAACTTTAGCTCTGAAAGCACCAGGGCAACAGGAAGCTCCCTCCATTGCGCCTCCAACCACCCAACATTCCCTATAGGATCTAGCAGGGTTCAAAATTATGGATACATACATGTAGGTGCACTGATGCACCGAGATTGCACCTTGTCCATCCAATATTAAAATATTGATGCATGTGGTGCCCCCAAAATATTAAACCACCAGAAATTTATTTGCTACCCGGTCATCTTGACCTTAAACAAGAAGTGAGTTTATCATAAGGCAAACATAATTTCTGTTTGATCGTGTTCATGTTTTTAATATCTAGTCAAATATCAAATAACTTTGGCTCATTTGGCATATGTTTGCTTGATACAAACCATATTGTCTATAAAAAACTATGCACCCAACACATTTTGTGTACACCCAAATGAAAATTGTAGGTGCACAGTAGGCCTGTGCTGTAATTTTTTTTTCTGGCAGAACCTAAAAATCAGGCAGGTGGTTGGAGGGAGTTTCATGTTGCCCTGGTGCTCTTAGAGCTAAAGGTGAACAGGAAGCTGATCTGTTTGTGGTGTCTGTATTACATCCGTTCGTTGTACCGTCTTGTCTTTGTTCGTTGTCAGTGGTGTCGAGGGTGGTTTCCCTTCACCCATTGGGCTGGCACGTCGTCATATAAGTGAAATACCCTTGAGTACACATTAAACCCCAATCCAACAAACAAACAAGCCTAAAAATCAGTGCTCTTAAATGTTGTGAGATAACCTAACATTCGCATTTTTTAAATACATAAATGTGCCTTTGTTGCTTTTAATACAATCTTCATTGATAAATGGATGACAAAATTTGCCCAAATCAGTGGCTAAATGTAAATTTTGACTATAAAGACTGCAAACAATTTGGCAAACCTATTTGTCGGTCCTCCTAAATTAAGTTTGTATAACCATGGGGAAACCCTGTTCTGTCAATTTTTCCACAACAGCACAGGCCTGCACAGTATGCAACCCATTTTTTTTTTCTTCAAATTCGATCCCAACATGTAGTTATAATAGGAGTACCATCTATATTATAAAGTTACCCGCGATTCACTCTGAATCATGACTAACAGTTAATGTTGTTAACCTGTTTTACCCGTACCATAAATGTTTTTGTTCTCATTGTCATGCCTGTATAATAACCTTAAGAGTGCCGGAAATTGACTTACTAGAGTGGACCAAGCCCCATTGTTTGCTACATATAAAGGTCTTCCTGTTTGTAAACTGAAACTTGTGGCTATAGGATTCATGTGTTTGTTTGTTTGATTGGAGTTTTACACTGACCGTACTTAAGGTTATTTCACTCATATGACAGTGTACATGTACCAGCGTAATGGATGAAGGAAACCAGCCTAGACATCACCAATTGTCCGAGACAAGGTGTGTCCTGACGTGAAACTCTTTTTCCTGATGATAGAACTTCGTGGCGACATCAGACTTTCCTGGGGAAGATGAGACCTGACTGGTAATAAACAATCGGAAGACAGGGCAAATCACAAGATGCAAAATGAACTGCACTTCAAAGTCTGCAGATTAACTTTGTGTTTCCCGTTTATAGCTTTGCACTCACCAGCGCTGTTTTTGTTTGGGGTGTTACACCATAGATACTTTAGGTTATTTCACTCATATGAATGTGCACCAGCCCAATGGATGAAGGGAACCCCCCTAGATGTCACTGGCAATGAACAAGAGACAAAACAATGATGCCCCTTAGCTCTGCATGCACCAGGGCAACATGAAACTCCCTCAGGGGTTCATACACGTCAAATTATTGAGTTTTTTACTGAAAAAAAAAATTCAGTTTTTTAAGTTTTTTCTTTTTTTTATGCCAAAACTATGTCTTTTACTTAAACATTAGAAATGGAGTCTGAATTGAGTTCTGTCAAAAATGATGCGTTAAAATAATTTCTAAAATTGAGTTTATTCTCCAGCTTAACTACCCATTTAGGGTACCGGTAGTTAAATTGGACTTCTGTCATAGCCCTGTCCCTCCATCTACATGACGTATATGTACTCACTGTAGAAATCTCATTTAGCTAGTATTGGTACAAGTCATCATATGCCTGATTTTAGACACCTCAAATTAAACATTTTTAAAGATATTTCCCTTTTCAACTACATGTACCATTATTTAATACTTTTTCAAATTTATTTTTAATTAGAGATTTTATTTCAAATACAAAAGGCTTTCATGACATTAAAGAGCCTTGAAATCATAACTTTATTAAACTTTTGTTAAGCGAAAATAAACTTTTGAGCCACATGCTCTCAAGAAAGTGACTTTTGTTATTAAAAGTGCTGAACAGAGAAAATACTCGGTCAACTATTTCTATACACAATCATTTATCAAATTTCACAAAACCACACATCAGTTGAACTGCTCAGCAAACACTTTGAGCACGTATATGTTAACAAATGTAATGTGAACAAGCAGGTGACCCATGTGATAGTCTCATTTTGGTATAATACTGTAATGTTATAACCAGGAAGTTCAATGTACGCACCACTTTATTATCAGGGCATTATATATGTTAACTTATGTCTAATGTTAAATAACCCACTGGGAGTTAGAATTATATCTTAGGTGTACACAATGTATATGTAGGTCCCTTTTCAAGTTAACTCAATTGAAATCTGATTTCAAGTCAACTGGGTGTGACAAATTCCATTGCATAATAAACTCAGATCTATTGTAAAACTAACAGTACTAAAGGTAAATGGAAGCACAATAAATACATGTGTGATCAACATATGATATCAGGCCTGCGCTGTAATTTTTTCCGGCAGAACCTTTAAATCGGTCCTCTAAAATTTTGTGAGATAATCTCTAACATTTGCATTTGCCGTTGCTTTGCTGAATTTTTAAGACATGTAGATGTGCATTAATGAAATAAAGCAAAGTTGCTTTATAATACAAACTTCATTGATGATCGGATTGACAAAATTTGTCAACATCAGTCAAAAAATGCAAATTTAGACGCATTTAGAAAACCTATAAATCTATCCTCCTAAAATAAGTTTGCATAACCATGGGAAGACCTGTTCAGTTCGTTTTCCATAACAGCACAGGCCTGTATATAATACGGCATAAGCATCATATATTATATTAAATCAGCCTGGCCTGGAAAAGCCTAAAAACAAAGGCAGCATGGCTATATCACATACTGTATATCTTCACTGCAGAGGGTTGGGAGGGAGCTTCCTGGTGCTTGGAGGGCTAAGAGGCAACATGAAGCCGATCTGTTTGTAGTGTCGTTGTATTGTATCCAATGACTGTCCTGTCAGGGTTCCCACGCCTCCTGAAATTCCTGGAAAGTCCTGGAATTTTACTCCTGTTTTTAAAAGTGCTTAAAAACCCTGGGAAATTAACAAAGGGTCCTTGAAAGTCCTGGAAAGTAGAATTTGATTGT
>JAQQZZ010137692.1:0-13365 GCA_030265115.1 Mopalia vespertina | reverse complement strand
GTATTCCAACAATGATTGGCACTAGCACAACCAAGATGTGAAGTGTTTCCATAATGTTGGAAAGTTAATTTTCCTCCTGAGCTAAGTAAAGACAGTATTGCTACTCTTCAAATGAACTGCCCTTAGCCAGAGGGCTTGACTGAAGAATACCATGCAAGAACCCTGGTGATGTCGCAAAATGACAGTCCTTTTAACTCCAGCATTAGGTTGCGTATATACTACTTTTTTCTACTTACAGTAAGTTGATTTGATGCAACAAAACATAAATACAAACTTTTTTCATTTGTTAACCAGGCCTATGTTGTATTCTTTTCCGGCATAACCTTAAAATTTGTGAGATAACCTTACATTTGTATTGTCTGCTGCTTTGAAGATTTTTTTTATATATAAATGTGCATTTATTAAAGAAAGGCAAAATTGCTTTATAATACAAACTTTTTTGATGATTGACCAAATTTGTCAAAATCGGTAGCAAAATGCAAATTTAGACAAACACTGGAAACAATTAGGAAAACTTCTAAATCAGTCCTCCTAAAATAAGTTTGCATAACCACGGGGAGACCCTGTTCGGTCCGTTCTCCCCAAAAGCACAGGCATGTTAACAGTTAAATCTTTAGCTGCCTTATCTTGAAAGTTGATCACACTTTGCTTTTCTTAGTTTTTTGTTTTACAAAACAAATTCCAGGTTTAATCAAATATTTTTGATACTGTGATTCCAAAGACCTGCATTCTTGCTTACAATATATATATATAAGGGTTTGTGCCAGTGTGATTGCTCACAATATATAATATATAAGGGTTTGTGCCAGTGTGATTGCTTACAATATATATATAAGGGTTTGTGCCAGTGTGATTGCTTTTAGAAATATATAAGGGTTTGTGCCAGTGTGATTGCTTTTAGAAATATATAAGGGTTTGTCTATAGCTGGCCCTCTGGCTAAGGTTAGTTTGTTTGATGAGAAGCCATGCTGTCTTTACTTGGCATTGGAGGAAAATTTATTTTCCAACATTATGGAAATGCTTCACATCTTGCCAGCGCCAATTATTGTTGGAATACACCGCAGTTATATAAGTGAAACACACATAAACATGGTGTAAAACACAAATCAATCAATCAATCAAACAATCAATCAATCAGTCTGTAGCCACATGTCCATGTTCATTATTGAAATTTTATTTATTTCAAATATGTTATAAAATATGGTTTGAAAGCAACCACATATAAGGTGTGTTTTATAATTATCATTTATGTACTCCGAGAAAGAAGGAGTCATTGGCCTGACCAGTGACTCCTAGAGGTTAGTTGACATGGACTAGAACTTGTTGCATGTAGCGGACGATGCATACCAAAAATTGAGAGCCAGCTGCTACAAGACAAAGCATAATTTACCAGCCTATTGCAGATGTTAATGAGTAAAATCTTTGGTGCTCATCATTCAACAAATGTAACACCGAATAACTGCAGTATGAGCCAGATTTTTGCAACCGTTTGACTGCTTTTAAAAGCATATGTTAACATTCATGGCAGAGTTATGTACCCTTATTACAAAATGAAACATGTAACACAGTCAAAATACTAATTTACTGACTTTGAGCAATTAATTAAATTTGTTAACTAAAGTCCATTTGTTCATTGGTTTATTTTGCTTGGATAGAAGCTTGTCTGGCTTGTAACCAAATCAACGAAAGAAGCTTATTTTATGTCAGATTCTAATCAAGATGGTGACAGCGGACTAAGAGCCACTAGTATAACACTGGAAATTTACAAACCTGAATTTCTAAATTTCATGTAAAAATTTAATTGTATTGACAAAAAAGAGGAGTCAAGCTCTGTGAAATATAACTTTGAGGAGTAAGCAAGATCATTAAGTTTTACCAATATATAAATAATACAATCAAATTCAACAAATCGCTCATTTTGAAGGGTGAGTGGTCGAGTGAGCTTCCTGTTGCTCTTGGAGCTAGAGAAACAAGAAGCCTATCTGTTTGTGATGTCTATTGCATCCCATCTTGCCTTGTTTTTTGTTGCCAGTGGCGTTGAAGGTTGATGCTGGCATGCTATCATGTGAATGAAATAACCTTAAGTACTGTGTAAAAACCTGATCAATCGAACTAACAAATCTTTTTGAAAGAGGTGTTGTTGAAAAGTATCATAATTTTAGACTCTTGCACATATTCCTGACCAATCTGGAGGATTTATTGTGTTGAATAATGTAGAATAAGTGGTGTTTCTCCGGAATGTGTCATAATGTATAGATACCTAATTTTTGTCTGTCTTTAAAGTTTAGTAGTAAATTGTACCATTGTACAATAGGCCTATAGTCTGGATGGGAGTAATGAATTCTCTAGTTACAGAACTCGTGGTTAAGCCTGCCAATTGTGTTCTTTCTCCGTTGAGCTTCTATTTGTTAATGGTCATCAAGATGTTGGGGTTGTTCTCAGAGATGCTCAAAAATCATTGATCTGCATGGCAAGCTAGGGTATGGATAAAGGCCTAAGAATGGGGTTTAATTTACGCCAATTCTCTGGTGGCAATTTTAACAGGGCTTAACCAACTAGATGGCAGACTGCAAGAGAAGTTGGAGAATTAAACAGCGCCTGGAAGGACAGCTAGGCTGGCGGACGTTTTAAAAGTGGGATTGTGTTTGGTAGAGAAGGCTTTCTAGCATCACTACTACTTGGATTGTATAATGGAGAGGCTCTGTAAAAGCCTCCACCGATCAATTTCTCCATCATCTTTCTCTGAACTTCACTAATGTAGGGTCAATAACATTTTCACCAGGCCTACAGTGTTAATTGTTTGAACTGTGGGTGTGAGTTGTCCGCTGGTAATTGGAGGACTTTACGACTGTGTTAACTGTGAATAAAGCCAGCTTGAAGATGTTTCTTTCTATCTTGCTTCCATTGATAAGGTAAAAGCTTTAAGGTTTTTCTTTTCTGGTACAAGCTCTTAAGTCTTTGTTTTTCATCTTTACAGCTTCATTTCCTCTGTAATAGTCCTTTGTCAAAGGCTAGGTTTATTCAGCTTTCTCTACATCTACTGATGAAAAGTTCTCTAGTCTTAAAACTCTGTACATTTATAACAATGTAACTATGCTTGAGTTAAGTAACTGCCATTTTATAACCCTGTGTTTTACACCTAGGGAACGGTTTGTGAAAAGTACTAAGTAGTTAGTTTTTGATTGGATGCTGAAAGCCTGTTTCTAATCTACCGTAATTAAATTCATTTAACAAAAATGGCAAATCATGATTGTATCAACTTGACACAAAAATATAAAGATCACATGCTTGGCAGGTCACTAAATTTTCGTTTAGTATATCTAACTGAATAGAAATGTGAAACCCTATTCAGAAGTTTATTTAACGTATTGAGGATGAAATGCTCATTAGAGTTTCTTGATGTGGAACTTACCTTTATCAGGGACTAATCAGAGTCCCAGCAGTAATCTAGCAGACACTTTTGGCCATAAAGTAGATTAACTCTTGTACCATTTAACATACTGAAATATGGGGCAGAATTATGATTTGTTCATTTTTTAAACAAGACAAATATATTCCTCACAACAGCCACCAATAGTCACCATTTTGGGCTTGGCTAATAACATGACTTACACTCTTGCTGCATCCAGAAAATAACCTTCTTACTGCATCCAACAAGCAGGCTAAATAACCTTCTTGCTGCATCCAACAAGCCGACTAAATAACTTCTTACTGCATCCAACAAGCTGGCTATTAAAATAACCTTCTTACTGCGTCCAACAAGCTGGCTAAATAACCTTCTTACTGCGTCCAACAAGCAGGTTAAATAACCTTCTTACTGCATCCAACAAGCTAGCTAAATATATGTAGCCTTCTTGCAGCATCCAACAAGTTGGCTGAATAACCTTGACAGCTGACTAGGTCATGTCATGCAGTGTGAAAAGGAGTGTTGTCCTGATAAAGATATCGGATTTATCAATAGTGGTAGTAGCTCTTCTGTTTATTGTTTGAAGGGCTGGGAAGATTTTGACTGCAATTTTAACATTACCCAATTTTCAAGATTTCATTGTAAACTAGATATATACATGTAGTTTAGACTAGAAAATTAAATGACTTGAACGAATCCAGGCAGTAATGCCCTTTTTACCTACATGTACATTTGATTGCATGCCCAGACATTCACTTTAATTATTAAAATGACCAAGGCAAGTGATAAATTGAAGCTTCCTGTAGCTCTGATGCTCTCAATGCTATAAAGGGGCAACATGACGCTGTCTTGTTGTATCATGTAACACGACAAAAATCACTTTCTACATAGATATTTAAAGCTATCGAGAAGAACTTATTCCGTCTTCAGTATAATGGCAAATTCAACATTAGACCATGGAAGACCTTTTTAAATACAGTTCCTGAGCACAGGTTATATGCTATAACAGTACTAAATTCTTTGTCATTTTAATCAGTACATTGAATTGGGAAAGACAGACAAAAATGCCTATTTACTAATTAGCAGTATATGAAGGCAAGTTATGTCATGTTAATTTATAGTCAACAGCACAGGTGGGGATGATTTAGTTATACATTTGCATGTGAATCCCGAACAGATGTGAGACCAGCACAGTCAGGCTACAATATTTTATCCTTTTATACATGTACAGATAGATATCTTGACATTCAAATTTGCTCCCCTTGTCTAGTTGCACCATCTTTTGAGCCTAATGATTGTCTTGTATTTTATTTGAAATTAAATGCTGCACATAATCAGGCCTTATTTTTTCAAAATTTTGCATAACCGATCTACCGTTCGCTTGAATTTAAACCCACGTAACCTATCGTTTGGTTACGTGAAAAGAATTTGCAGGAACGATCGTTCTCGTATATACATGTAGGTAACATAAATATACAGCATAATTACCCTATCATGTGCCATGATAAACTGTGTTAACGGTTATAACTCGCACCAATCCTTGTTTACTGATTTTAATCAAATGTCATTCACAAGTCTTTATAGCCAGTATGACGCGACTGACTGTCATAATATAGTGTTGCTGTTGTACTAGCATAGCATGTGGTAAGCTGTAGGTGCCTATGCCAGTCTTCATCAAGACAAAAAAGTTAATCCGGTCATTACAGGGCAAACAAAGCACATGGGGTCGAGTTAATGCAAACTTTTTAAAAAGTAATCCAAATTTACACAGTTGGGTTTCATTTATTGTGATCTGTCAACGTTTCAACAACATGAGCGGAGATAGAGTTAAAGAAGACCATAGAGCTAAATGGTACTTTTGATTCGCTGTAGAGCCGGAGCCATCCAACCAGGTCACAGCTCGCACAGCCCTAGGTATTCTGTATTTCTGACAGCGTATTAGAATCCTTGTGTAGTTATAGCTTGGAGCTTGTATATAGTACATACATGTACACTGTAGACATCATGTAGGCCCACATGGTCTTAGTTTGCGTGAACGGTGACCGTTCGAGTGAATTTTTGTTTGCATAACCTCCATGTTACCTGAACGATCGTTCGCATGAAATTAATAAGGCCTGCATAATAGTTTCTTGGTACATGTAGTTCTGTTTACTTGAAAATGTTTATTTTGCTTGTCCCCTTAAATTTTTGTATTTAATTAATTTTTCTAATATCAACTCTTGCTATTGTCTTTTTGTAATATTTTAGAAACTTTGTGATAATATTCAGTCTGTAATAATATTATCCTCTACTTAGAGATATTTCCTGTTGTTAGCATGTGTATTCGGAGAGCCATTATAAATACAGGCCTGTGCTGTTGGGGAGAACGGTCAGAACAGGGTTTCCCCATGGTTAAGCAAACTTAATTTAGGAGGGCCTATTTATAGGTTTACCAAATTGTTTGCAGTCTTTGTCTAAATTTGAAGTTTGCTACTGATTTTGACAAATTTGGTCATCCAATAATCAATGAAGTTTGTGTTTTAAAGCTATAGTTTTAAAGATTTTGCTATATTTTTCACCAAGGCACATTTATGTATTTAAAAAAATCAGCAAATCAGGGGAAAATGCAAATGTTAGGTTACCTGACAAAATTTTAGAGGACCGATTTTTAGGTTATGCCGGACAAGATTACAGCACAGGCCTGGATGAGGTGGTTTTTTCATTCAGTATTAAAGTGAATAAGCCAGAAATTATAGCTTTTTATGTTTTTTGAATGACGTCATAATGACGCCATGATGGAAATACAGGATTTATGAATTTAATATATAGAGTATATAAGGACATAATCTAGGGCTTTTTTTTTTTTGCAGACTTATAGATGGTGTAATCCTAGGGCAATATGTATTTTTTAGATTTTGGTTATTGTGAGTGGTTGTCAAGATATGATTAGTAAAATGTCACGTGGTTTGTAACTTTTTGGCTCTGGTAATGTTGATGTATATCATTAAACGCGCCGTTGCTTTGTGAAACTTATGTAGATAATAGTCCTATTTGGGTACTCAATTTTGCCGTGACAAACTTTTCTTTCCGATTTAAATCCTTAGATGTTTAAGGGATCAAAGTTGGAAAAATGTCCAAAGTTTTAAGTTGTGAATTTAAATATATTTTAATACGGGACATTTTTTCTTCGCAGGTCTCAAAGATTAATCTAGGCGGATGGTTTTACATTGGAGGATAAATTTGATTTTATAAATTAATTGCAATCAAATGTATAGGCCGCTGAAAAAGAGGAGCAGATCTGAAAAAAAAATTAAAAACATCTTCTTCTGAAGAACCATTTACCCAACGCATTTGTAATTTATGCTGTGGTTTACGGTTATGAAGACAATTACAGGTTGAGAAAATTATATCCTTTGGATAAATATATTAAAAGTTATAAATTCAGACCATAACGTTATTCTTCAGCATATAAAACATATAACACAACATTAATCAACCTTTTACACACATCGGTTCAGGATAGCGCATATAGCAACTCATTCATCTCTTAAACCGAAGGTCGACAGTTCAGTCCCCCCAAGATATGAATTTTTTTCTTTATGTTTTTCTATTTTTCTCCTTCAATTAATTGAACGTACATTGTTATTACGAAATTAGACTTTTATTTTTTCTTTACTTATAGGTTTTGAACATGGAAACCTTATAACTGTTGCGCCCAGTTATAACCTCTAGTTCTCAAATGTTTTTCACTTTTATGACAACGGATTGTCCACTTCCCACTCTGTCTTACTTAAATACGGTGGACACCTGAGAGGAATCCTTGTAAAAACCATCCCATGATAGCAAGTCAACTCGTGCGACTCCCTCAAATACATGTTCCTGATATCAGCAAGAGGCATGGCCCCCGTCAGCAATACTTCAAAGAATGGACCCAATGGTCTCAAGAAAAAAAACCCAGGCAAATGGGTAGGTAACATATCAAGCCACTATTGTGTGCAAAATTTAATACATAGAGCATGCCGAGTAATCCAGTTACACTAACGTGGAACTCACCTTTCAGATGTCGTACCTCAAAAACATAAAAAAAAATGTTATTTTGCAAATGTGTGTTTGAATATGTTGAGCACCATATTGTTAATCTATAATTTTTTAACATAATAAGTAAGACTTTATGGTTTTTCAACTTCTGGTTTTATTCATACGCAACGTTTCAGTGCAGATATTAGCACCGTTTTCAAGCTAATGAGAGTAATAACATTAGGAGCATGTATATATACAGTTTGAGGCACCACAGGTGTAAAAACAAAAAACAACAAAAACAACAAAAATTGAACTGGCTTGGCTGGCTTATATAATACAGTTAGATAATAGTTGTGATATGAAACTAAACACATATACTTTGCCGTGAGCCTCTGTAGCTCAGTCGGTAGAGTGTTGAGCCTGTAACACAAAGGTCCCGGGTTCGAATCCCGGTGGAGGCAAGCAAACTTTTCTCTCTTCATTTATTCAAAATATAATAAAGAAACAAGTCGTACTACATCTATAATAGAGAATAAGCCATACTTTTACACAGGTGTTACAACCTGTCTCCATGCACTCATACCTAACGAGCACCCAGTCTCCTTGCACTCACATCTAATGATACTCCCAGCCTCCTTGCACTCACACCTAACGTTACACCCAGTCTCCATGCACTCACACCTAACGTTACACCCAGTAACATGGAGACTGGGTGTAACGTTAGGTGTGAGTGCATGGATACCGGGTGTAACGTTAGATGTAAGTGCATGGAGACAGGGTGTAACGTTAGGTAGGAATACATGGAGACAGGGTGTAACGTTAGGTAGGAATACATTGAGACAGGGTGTAACGTTAGGTAGGAATACATGGAGACAGGGTGCAACACTATAAAGTGGGGCGTAAAACTCCGGACTACGAAATATTGGCCGCTTGTGGCTGGATGTCGTGGATATATCTAGAGGCTTAAAATCAAAAGAAAATTATCTTAAATATTACTGTGCGTGAAATGTACTCACTGGTTGTTGATTGTTTGCGAAGTCTCCACGAAGATCCTTCCTGATCGTCCGATACGACGAGCTGTTTCAGTGACGAGGAGCTGAGGGCCGAAAGGGAATGTTCTTGCCCTTGTGGGACGAGGGAACACTGTAAAAATATTGATTGCTTGATTGATTGATTGATTGATTGGTTTGGTAGGGTTGGTTCGTAGATTAATTGAATGAATGAATGAATGAATGAATGAATGAATGAATGAATGAATGAATGATTGGTTGATTGATTGATTGATTGATTGATTGATTGATTGATATAATCAGATATATAGAAGCATCTCGGTGGTGTGTGATCTGACCAAATCCTGAATCAAACGTCGTTGATTGGATGGTCTATATGATCAATTACAGAGCTGCTTTCAAACGCTGTTTTCAAAGCGAGGCCATGAGACTTATTTACCAGCCATGGTATCTGGCGTTTGATAGGATAATTTGAATCAGCGACCCACAGTGCCGGACGTCGATACACGTCGTTGAGTGTACCAGAACAGTTCGGTCAACTCTAAAAGAGAAAAGGCGCCATCAAGGAGGAAATTTAAACGAGTCGGAATAAGACTGGATTGTATTGCCGTAATAGTGTTCACAGCGTGTGTGTAGTAAAGCTGTGTGGTATTCAATCTCAACATTCAGGACAACTAATATGACTGACGATTGTTTCACAACAGTCATGGCATTATCCCCACAAGCAAATAGTGTGTTCTATCAGAAGTCTATCAAACAGAAGTATGAAACCAGCCATTACCCAGTCTCCACGGCATTGTGACCAGACCCGCGCTGATTGATAAAAAGCGCACCTAGCGAGACATAGAGAAACCTCGAAGGACATGAATTGGATGTGGAATCATGGAAAATCATACAACGCTGTTTTTAACCGCTTTTCAAACGTTATATTTTACCCATAAGGCGTCAGTGGATTCTGAAATTCAAACTGCGCGAAACGAACGAAATTCCCCATTTCTTGGGCAATGACTCATATGGCATTATGAAAGTCCACTGAACGTCACAATGCCTTTGATGGCTGGTTTCATACTTCTGCTTGATAAACTTCTGCTATTACATAAGAAGGAAGGGTTTAATGTTATCATGTACTAATTGTTTATTACATAAATAGTAGTGCGAATCGATTTTTGAGCCGCACCACTATTTATGTAGTATTTTTTTTATTACATAAAAAGAAGAAATCAACATTATTATGTACTCAGGAGCAGGGGATGGCTCCTTAGTAGATGTTAATCAAGGGCTATACGTTATTTAGTACTAAGTAGCAGATGAGAGCGGTGTGCTCGACGTGCCGTCACCGGTTGAGCAAGATGGCGTCGTGAGGGGTCACCCGAGAGCATGACAATTGTGTCGTCTGCTTGTTTAGGAATTTTGGCGGTTGGATTGTGTGCAAGTCAATGACTGAGTTTGGTTCTTTAGTACATGATAAGTTAGGGCTGTACTTTATTCAGTACTAATGAGAGGGTGGTAAGAACGTTAGTACACGATAAACAGGAACTGTATGTATTTTGTATAAAGGTGAAGGGAGAGCAGCGCCCTCTACATGACGCCACAGGTGATACGTTATGGTCGTGGTTCTGGCAGTTAACTCTAGAAAAGAATTTCTAACATAGATCATTGTCTGTGCTTTGCTGTGTTGTTGTAATCTCGCTACAGGGGACCATGTCCTGATAAATTCTCTCGAGTTGGGAGTGTGCCTTGCTGAAACTAAACTTGCATAGCATGTGGAATATATTCCTATCGTCTTTGCCATCGTATTGAAAGTGTACACAAGACGATAGGAGCACACACGAAGGTTGGATACGGGCCGTTGCTGTGGGGGGAAATTATTTCTCAGTTTTTTGATTAGTGGAACTCTTTTGTACATATGTTAAATAAAAGTTAAATTTGAGTTTTATTTTACTGATGTGAAAAAGAATTTCACATATGTTGAAGAGAATTGTACATATGTTGAAAATAATTCTACATATGTAAAATAAATTTTATTTTACATATGGGAAACTGTTTTTCACATAAGTAAAAAATAATTTTACGTATGTTAAAAAGAATTGTACATAAGTAAAATAAAAGCAAAACTAATTTGACATATGCAGAATAAAGGTGGAAGCGATAAAACGGCTTGCCATACACCGCGGCAGCGTGACCTTTCGTACTTGCGTACACAACAACCCGCAACCAATCGCGGTAAAAAATGTTCAACATGGCGGGAACCGTTGAAGCCGAATTTGCTGGTATTGATGAGTCTCAGACAGTATTCGAAAGTCATTCCAAGAAATCTTAAACAGTTTATGTCGTTGTCAATTCCAACACAGTTGAGCGTTCCAACAAATCTAAATATGAGGATCGCATTCTTATATGAAGTATGGATCTAAGCATCAAGAGACTGCGAAACCGCGAGGGGAAAATGATCCGATCTAACCAGAGGTAACCTACCAACAATTTACTCCTTAAATTGTTCACTTTATGTTTTGCGCTAGAGGCAAATGTGCAACACCCGCCACGTGAAATCGTACTGCCCTTCACAGTTATCAACAAATTCAAAATATTTGTGTTTATTTTGAATTTTGATATTTCCTGATAGACTATAAACACTGACAAAGCAGGTACACGGAGCAAACAAAATATATGATAAAAGTAAGAAGTTGATAAAACAAACACAGAAATTATTTTTTTTTTTCAAAATTAGCTATATTTGTTAATAACTGTGAAGGGCATTACGATTTGACGTGGCGGGTGTTGCAGGTTTTTGCCTTTAGCGCCCGTCACACTGCTGAAATTAGATCCAGGTATACGCCTACTCAATACAGTCTTATGCTTTGTTGGCGATACAGCTGAATACACTTGGCCTTTAGCTCTTTTGCTCAGTCATTTTATCCGCTTTTAGAGGAAAAACAACGTAACACAAATATAGCCGACTGGCTAAAATATTTAATGTATACATCCTCACCTTCATCCATCATTTTTAGCGTGTGTAATCCACAAATAAGTGTAGCTGGGCCTATTACATACGTCTTTGTCCGCCATGTTGACAAAGTTTTTTTTTTTTTTCACGTAATGCATTTCAAGTCGATCTGTTGATTTGGTAGATTTAGCAAGATGGCCGAATGTGAAAGTTATCAAATTGCCTCCAACAAAGGCGTCACAAACACCACATTTATATAAGGTACCTTATCCCCCTTGTTCACGAACATGTATAGTTTAATGTGAGAAAACACTGGTGCGGTAAGCCACAACCACACCTATCCGTGAGGTGGACTCAAAATATAGAGAAGAAGTTAATGAAATACATTAACGATGTTTTACTGGAGCCTGAGGTCCACTCTGTAGATGACTGTGGGTGTGGCTTGCCGTATCAGTGTCTTTTCCCTTTGCCTCTCGGTCCTCTTGGCCTTCATGTCCAAACACGTGAATCGAAGAAAACTCGTTTTCTTTGATCCTCATAGTTCGTCTGTTTGTGATCTCAGTTGAACAAACTGTTTCATACTCTGCTGGAATTTTCATTCACAATTATTGATAAATTCCTCTATACTGTACTTAACCAGTATACACGCAATCATTTGTTATGATTAGTTGCATTTATTTCACATAAGACATTGTTGGTGAAATGTTCACGAACAAACCAAAGGTTGAAATATGTGTATGATCCCAGTTGGTGAATGGATTGGTTAAAATATCTTTGATGTTTTATTGTGACGACGCCATATACATACGCAAACCACTCCATAGGTGTTACAGAATGCTGGTGACAGGTTATTTGTGTTGAATCAGATTATATATATGGGAGACCTAACACTTCTCGTATTGACGGTTATATCCCTTATATTTTCTCCACAAAATGATCACCCTAAATATATCTGATCGGTGTAAACAAACTAATCTTTGTGTAGATATCACTTAGATTAGATTCTGAAATCGTGAATGTTCACGAATACCGTCCGGGTATAGACATAAAACTCCCGTTTGGTGAACGATATGACTAAAACTCAGCTGAGATGTGTCATCCAGGATTAACTCAACGCTAAACCAAATGGTGCAGAATGTGTATTGAAATATCGTAAAGTCTTATTGAACTTGTGTACGATTACTGTAGTAATATATATTGATGATACATCATATCGCAAATGCAGATATTAAAACAACAACAAGTCAATGCGGCTCTGTTCAAACAACATGCTCTGTACATCTGCGAACATAATGTACACCCCGCAGTAGTTCTCAGAATTTGCAAACGTCAAGCTGGAAACAATACACAAACCGGGGTCTGTTACTATAGAGATTAATACTATGTGGTGTTAATATTTGTTTGGCACTCACAGTATTTCCTCAAACTTGCAAACGTCAAACGAAAGCTACACAAAGACTGTGTTCGTTACTAGAAACTATTACCTATATAACATTAACTAGTAAGTTTCATTACAGAGCTGGTGAAATCTCTGTAGTCATACATACGACACGTGTATTTAACCATGCTAGACCACTTGAAAGTTTCACCAGATTTCATTCAAAACGCTCGGGTATTAGAAAGATTCTGTGTGAATACTGGGGTATTATTGAGACTGACCGATATGTCGGTAAACCATTCCCCATGTTAACTCAAATACCATAGAGAATAGGTACAAACGAAGGTAAATACTCCAGAAACATTCGATCTACTTAGACCAGATGTCTATATATGATCCCACTACACATTTAGTAGTCATCCTGCATAAAACTATTATGTACAATATCGTTGGCTCCTGACGAGGGTATACGAGAGCAAACCGTACGATGATTTGGTCACAGTATCAAAAGTACATATTTATTATATTATTATATTATATTATATTATATATATATATATATATATATATATATCAATATTTATGCTCTAAACTACAGGAAACACTGAATGCACATTTTAATGTTTTAATA
>JAQQZZ010137681.1:0-13365 GCA_030265115.1 Mopalia vespertina | reverse complement strand
TTAACAGTAAAACTGCGTTTGTTGTGATTTTCTAAACTATATCGGATTTCTTTAACTGAATTGTTGGTTTGTTTGATGGAAATTTAGCGTAGTTCTACGGCGGACTACCTGTTCCTCGCTAAGATACGGTGGAAAACGGGAGGAAACCTCATATCCGCACCCCCGATTTCCGGAGCCTCAACGTGTGACTCTTATACCTCATCGTGGACAGACGGACTCGAATCCGTGGACGATACTTCGCAGTAGGATAAGAAAGCAGAACCAGTCCCAGAACTTACCTTCGCTAATCTTCATAAAAATATATTTGATGGAGTATTTGGAAATGATGAACGTAAGATATTTAAAACATTTATTTTTGCTATTTTTAATGTTTCTCCAGTGGCTTGTAGACTATATAACGTATAAATACGAAAAGAATATAGGTAAAAGTGCCTTATGTGCGATAAGACGGTTTACTACATGTACATTATTACAGAGGCGCTGAAAGAAATAACCTCAAAGACAATACATTATCACCTCAGCTTAAAGAAGTGAAACGATCTGGCGACGCGACGTTTTCCTTAAGATCTCACAAAGACACAGAGAAGTTTTATAATAGCAAAGGTGACTACACTGTCATTCAAAATAGAATAACGACATCCAATAATAAGCTAAAAAAAATTCACACATTTGGTGAGACATTTTTTATTTACTTCTCGGTTTAACACGGATACTCGGCAATGTGAAATGATGTTTTCGACAATTGGAATAAAACTGTGGCGGGCTTAAGAAAATGTATCTTTAACAACATTGATATAATTAGTGTTGTTTTATTGGCGCATTGTGTTAGATATAATGCTGATTCCAACGCTTTTCTGTATATATAATTAAACTTAGCTAATGTCAAAATGTGTGATATGAAGGGGTTTTAAAATATCACGGCTGGTACTTGATGGGGAAAAACAAATCCATTTGAACACTAAATATGGCAGATTTGAACATCATGAATCCGAGCAGTTTAGAAAGCTTTCACAATCACGGTGTTGTTTATTATATATCTCTTAACATACATAACGATTGTTTAGTTTCTTTTATCTTCGTTAGCATTGTGCAAATCGTGACTGTTTCGAAATCCAGCTATATTATTTCCAGGGAATGATTATCTACACAGGAGTCCGTCATGAGTGAAGGATTATAGATATCGCACTGCTATTGTTTTCGTCTGTGACTCAGTCGATAAAGCTGTAATTATTTAATCTTCCTAATCGACTTTGACTTTCTTTGGTTTTCTTTTCAAACACGATGTCGTAATAGCTGATAACAAATTATAAGAACATTAACTGTATACTTCAGTTTTCGAATACTATCGCCACATTAAGAAACACAGACCAATGTGGCTAGTCGCGGATCTGTTATAACTAAAAAAGAGAAGAAAACATGTAAAAAAAACAACACTTTTATAAAAGTAAATAATTTATTTATTTAATTGTTGTTTACCGTCGAACTCAAGGCTATTGAACTTGTATGATGACTTGGCATGGCAGAGGTTCGGTAATCTCAAACTTGTGACCGCTACATATTTTAAAGTCACATTCAGTTGCTGTTTGACAAATTTTCTCTTAAGAGATGTTGTGGTGAACGGGATTGCAACATTGCCAAAACTGTCCGTAAGCCTTCTCTCTGTAGAACTGGACGTGTGGAGATTTACACTACCTGTTAACTCCCACACAAACACCAAATCACAACTGCGGAAAAATAGCTAAAAAAGGAGTTTTGAAAGATCGATTGCCTTGATAAACATTTACGAAATGTCACTCTAAAATTAATTTAATATGACAGTTGTATTGCGCTCATTAATCATAACTCGTTTTATAAATTCTTTGGAATATCGCCAGATTTTTTTAAGCGCAATTAATAAAACCGGGTATTATAACAGATTTGCCTCAAGTCGAAGGTCATGCCTGAAATTATTTCAAATTAATAGAATTTTGAAAGAACGGGATCTGCTTTAAGTATACATTAAGCATTAACTGGAAATACAGAAAACGAGCAGTATCATACGCACACTGTTCAACATTACCTCAGTGAAAAGACATTTCTTAATATTGAACTTGTTTCGCTTGGAAATAGTTTGATACAGGTGATAGAAAAGAGACGAGCATCTACCCCAAACATGGCGCCCCTCTGTCTGTAACGGGAAATCCGTACATGTATGTATGTCCGTTGCTTGCACGATTCAAGATGTATGGAATCAGAAGTGAAAAGACAGCAGTAACTATTCCCAAAATTCGCATGTCAGATGTTTCAAACCAAATTGTTTTGGTGGATACTATTAAGTAAGCACAAACAATACACCTGTATATGTAAATAATCTCCGTTGTTACCCCACACTCTAGTTTTTAACTAGTGACGAGGTCGGAGTATCCGGTCACTCGCCCTGTCATTATTGTGACATGTATGAAGATAAATTGCGACTAAGGTTAGAGAGCAGGATGTCCCAGGCTCAAGGATACGACTGATTTCCCAGGAGAAACACCATTACCATAGGGTCTTATCACCAAACAAGAAGTCGGTTAATGTGAAACACCGCAAAGTTCAATTTGCATGACATTTCTGCATTTATCTTTGTTATACAACGACACTGCGGGCATTTTAAATTTCCACGTTGTAGATATTTGACATAATATTGAGCGAATGTGATGTCAATGGATCAATCAATGCTGAACGATTTATACCGTTTTCTCGTCACTGGTTGTCCAACGTCGTTCTAATCACCTCACACTATCTATTTAAACAGAAAATTAATTTCTTTACCTGCAGTGACAATAGTCAAGAGTTATCTTTTATTAAACACGTAAATAAATCATTATGTTCAAAAATATTATTGCAAAAAGGGTCTAAAAGAAATTATCAAGAGATTGATTGTCTTTGTAAGGTTGAAATGTTGGAATACAACCGTGTTGTCATCGTAAATCATGATCGCAATATTACATTGTGTTTATCTTTAATTCTAATTTGGCCGCGGGGTAGCTCAGTCAGTTGTGCTTTAGACAATTAAAGCCTAGTCAGTATACAACACGCAGTTTCCAGGCCTTCTCATCGCTTAGGTGTTAAAGGAAAGTAGGGGGTTCTATTCAAATAACTGCGGACACGAATACTTTGCGAGGTTTCTTCCTGGTTTTCAGCTAATTACCGATAAAGCAAAGTTGTCATATATTCTTCGAAGAACCTTTAAACTATAGAGTTTATTAGATGGTCTTCAAAGGACACCTTAAAGGTATTCGGATTTACGTATGGAACCTTTAAAGTTTCTTCAGAGTGGATCATACAGTGTACGTTTCAAAGTTCTTTAAAGAACCATATTAAAATAGTTCTTTCACTCGTAATAGCTCTTTTATATTCTTGTAGAACTGCATTCCACTGTTGAGAACACTCATGGAGCTGTTTAAGGTTTAAATGTTAGTTTCGTGTGAATCGAAATTGCAAACAAAATAGAATAAAATTGGAGAAAACAAATCAAAGAGATAGCATTTTTACATTTCACTCAGAGATAAACAAATGGACTTTTCTGTTGGCTCATGTTTGTCACGCGTGGGATCCGTATTACCTTTCGTAAACACCATATATACTCTATTAACTAAGGAAGCTAAATGTGGTATCAGTGTTTTTTGTATATATATATATGTACGGACCTAATTTTATATACAATCTTAATGTAATTTAGTTTTGTATAAATCCAGATGAGAAGACCATCTAACATGTATCTATGTTATTTACATACGTTAAAGTTAAACAAATGCATCTTTTAATGAAATTAAATTCAATTACAGCTTAATACAACATGGGATAGATCAAGTCCAATTGGGTTTTATTCCCTCCATTCCGCATTAACGTCCAACAGATTGTTTTCTTTTTAAGGGTTACACTGACAATTTGAGGGAGTTTGAAGGCGTTGACCTAATGAATCTCCCGTCTGTGCTGTACAATTCCGAAGGCGGCTGTCAACAGAATGCATATAATGCAGTGAAGATCCTATTAAACTATGGTTTGTACGAAGTTTCCTCTCGGTTACAGCGAACGGTTAGGATGGGTTTTCCTGTTGTTCTGGTGATCTTAGAGCTAAGGAGCAACATGGAACAGATATATGTTTGTGATGTCTTAGTATTCCGTCATGTCTTTATGTGTTGCCAGTGGTGACGAGAGGGATTTCATCCACCCATTGGGCTGACACGCCGTCATTTGAATGAAATAACCTAAACTCCTAAAGTACGGGGTAAAACCCCAACAGAACAATCAAATCATCTCGATTACACCAAATATAACTAAGTCGTATTGTATTACAGTCCCGTAAAGCAAGACTTTAAAAAGTAAGCATCCAAACAAGTATATAAGTTAGAACCATGGTGATAAATGGTTTGTGGACAGCGCATTGTATAATTATCGACATATTTACCACGAATTGTATACAAAACGTGTGTTGTCATTGATTTAGTGCTGGCGAATTAACAGCCTTAAGGCACGCCTCGAATATTTATATTGATCGCTTAGAACCGACATTGTCGAGATATCACTATATGATAACACGACTAGCTTAATTGGCTTACGGCAAACCCAAATGTTTCTTGATCCATAATTTTTGTCGCATACGCAGCAATTGCCAGCTGCATGATATTTGATGATATAAAGTACGATCATCTAAAGATACTTTATCACGTTGACTTAGTTTGTAATCTTATTCCTCGGAAGTCTCCTTATGCATGGGAATGAGGTGGAAGTCAAAGACAATCGACATATGATAAGTATGAAGTTATGGATGCCAAATCAATATCCACAAGCTGAGCTAAGCTAAGCTAAGTAGACAAAAATAGACCCATGCAGCAAATATTATCTTCGCCGATAATTTTGTTTCCATACAGCCATATATGCCGATGGACAGTTCCGGTCCTATGTCGTTAAACGTTACCGGAGCATATTACATGTCGCATTAAACACAATGGATGTACATTGAGAAGATATATATAGCATTCTGACTGCGCCTAAACAAGAAAACGTTACAGGGAAATATTATGTTTGCTTTAGATAACAGATCACATGGGCTTCACTGGGTCTGTCTATAGTAGTGTGTGACAGTGTCGCTGTTGTTATGTTCGTTAATCTACTATTTCTGTGTTTCACATCAACCTACAAATTTCATCTTGTGTGAATTTAGCAGGATAGGAAATGACAGGATAAAGGATGGAAATTGAGAAACAAATACGGATTCCAGGGCGATCAACTTTTTTCTATAAACCACATAACTGAATTCATCTAACACAGGCTTCCGCTGTCGCGAATTACATATTGAACCATTAATCTTCTGGCGGAAGCTATCAACCATTTATTGCGACTGAAAACGAGAGACAATGTGTTGGCGTGGCGAACACGACATACACATCATGTCAATAGTTACACTTTTGACGTAAATCATGTTGATAGTTATGTAGGCGGACATCTTATTACCATGCCTCGGAATTCACAATATTTCGGAAAAAAGGATGTAAAAAACCCTAAACTACTAGGGCACAAACATTAACTGAAACATTTATGAACAGGCCATTTTGTTTTACGGCTTTTACACAGCTCTAAAGATCATTTTAAAATGGGACCATATTTAGTATACTTTGAAATTGGGAAATTCGACGCAATGTTTGTAATAAATATGGAGGGGCAATCGATATAACATCAGACTATTTAGTTGACATCAGGAACTTTAAAGCAACAAGATCATAGATTTCCGAGCACCTCAAGTACGTCTTATCGGCTGTTCGTTGATTTCAGTGGAATTGTTGATTCCATACTACATCAAAACAGTGATTGCCACACGAAGCTGTGTTTAAACCTCCCCCTCTAATGAAGATGTTAACAAGAAAGGTCAGGCCGCTTAAAGGAGAAGGCACGCATTTTTACAGTGGGTTTTGGCCGTTTTTAAATACCATTTTAGTAACATAACAGCCCTCAGATCAAGGAGCTAATTAAAATTAAGCCAGTAGTTAAAATATTACAAACCGGAAGTGACGCACGAGGTGCAAGTGACCCACAACATATCGTATGCAATTGCCTTGTTAAACGTATGAATATCTCATTTCTGACAGGAATTATGCCTGCTTGCGTAGAACCTGGATGTGATAATTATGAATTGGTTATTGCAAAAAGAATTCTGTTTCACTCTTTACGGAGATATTCTGTGTTTTAAGGCAGTGGCTGTAAAAATCAGAAACAAAGATTTGCCATTAAATGCATCATTTGACAGGCTAAAGAACTTGAGCGTGTGCGTAACACGTTTTGTGCCATCCGATTATGAAAGGGACGCTGTATACCGTGTGTATTTTATTTGGCCCAGAACAAAAGGCTCCTATAGTGCTATCGCGCTGCGCGAGGTGCCTCGACACCAGACAGAAAGAAGGCAGGGCAGATTGGCATCGGGTTCAGCTAGTCTACAACGAGAGAAAGACGCTGAGCTGTTCGCTGATCCCCAGTCCAGTATCAGTAGGCCTAAAGGTAGCCCGGAAAAATAGCCTAAATTGAGTATTGATATGGAAAGTTTTAGTTCCCCATTCGTGCTAACACCTGTTAAATGATGCTTTCCTTTCCGTTGTTAATTTTTACGTTTTCACGTCATTCGATCTGACATTTCAGGTCATTGCACCATGCCAATGCTTGTCTTTCGTGTGACTAGGCCTGCATATTAACTGTATAATACAAGTCTATAAGGATACGTATTCGCATCTAGGCCTACACACTGCTGTATCTGCTCTTCTTTTACTTAAATCTTTCTTCCTGGTTTCTAGTTCTTTCTTAGAATAATTTGGTACAAACATGAACGGTAATAATTCTGCCAGATAGAAAAATTCACAGAAAATCTTGACTTGGATATTTATCGTAGCTATAGCATATGGAACGGTGTTGTTATTGTGTGTCACTTGCACCGCGTGCGTCACTTCCGGTTTATAAAATTTAATTACTGACTTAATATTAATTGGTTTCTTAATCTGAGAGCTGTTATGCTACCAAAATGGTATTAAAAAACGACAAAAACCCACTGTAAAATTGCTTGCCTTTAAGTCCTGCAGCATTATCTAAACGAGTCTGTTTAAACGACACTCAGATCGCAAGAGAGACTATTTACCAACAGTACCATAGGAAGATTATCCTCATAAGTACAATTAAAACATGTTAATATCTCCATATAAAAGGGGTCTGACCTGCCTTTCTTAAGTTATGCTCAAGAAGCTAAACATTTATTTATATGATAATGCATTATTTATTCCTCTAATAACTAACAAAACGTTCAGATTGGAATCGATAGTGTTTGTCTTTATAAAAGCGAGACAAAATAAATTTCCTTGACAACGCGTTTGCTTTATTAAATGTTTTCATACATCTGGAAATTGGAACAATTTTTAGAAGCGCTTTCTATGTAGTCCACCTACATTAACCTTGCGCTCAATTTCACAGTGTTACGTAAATTGAAATTGATATATGGCTAGGACAAACAAAACTATTTGTGTAGAGAATAAAGTAGTATACAAGTTTCCAATGCCTATGTCAAAAAGTTTGATAGCCCGGTAAGCACATTCATACCAGACATGCCATGGACAAACGATTTTGATAGAGAGCTTGTAATGTTTGTACAAGTTTGTGTCATTCCGTGATTTTGTCCTGCACTGCACATGTATAAGAAATAATGTGTCATGCAAAATACAAAAGCGTAAGTTAAATACAAGCAGGATAAAACACTGATACACAGCACGGACATGGTCTGGTAAAAACATTTTTATGGGTGATTCAATAAATTCAATAAATTAATTTAACGTTTTTCTCCTATGTACATATAAGAACATTGTGTGTTAGCTTAACGCGATCTTCGACCAGGTTTAAGTGGGTTTTACGCGTAATTTTAAAGATATGTTATTGGTTCCAAGCTTACCACTGGATTTCAAGCCGTTTTCAGGGGTTGCTACTTCTCAGTTTAAAAAAATCTGTCCATGTTATACTTTTTCCAAACTCAGCATATGGGAAACAAACTATTTTGGATGTCAGAAGTGACGTCAGCTACTCACAAACACAGCGACTTATAATAGCCTATAAATATTAAACAGCCTCTAAAATTCGATGGATGTGATTTGGGAAAGGGTGGAAAAAAAGAACAATCTATAATACACTGGATTTACATTGCATACATGTTCCTGGTAAATTATTTATTTAATAGAATTTCAGTCAGAAAGATTTTAGCTACGTTTACCGATTATAATTTAGAAGCCGCTTATACCTCGGTCAACTTTTACTCTACGGCTAGGCCCCCGAAATCGAAATATGCATGCGGCGGCCGCAGATGATCTTGCTGGTGGACTCAGTCACCCTAGGGCGTATCCCTATTTTTTACAGCCGTAGGTGTCGGTGCGTTATTATAGCGCGGAGTTATAGCTTTTTTAATTTCTAGGTTCGCCATAGCAATTAGACACGCCGTAGAGCGGTTGGACGACGTATACTTCGGGCGTACGGTAGCCGTTTGCCGTGCAGCTTTTGCGGACCCCACAAAATTGCGGCGACCGCAGTAATTCCACGGGCGCCAAAGGGCAGTCTTAATGCGGACCTACAGAGCCCTAGCGCGGCCTTGTGGCTACCTTGGTATTTGTCAAAAATACCCAAGGCGATCATGTTCCGTCACTTCAAAGGCCGTTCGGCAGCCGCAGATTTTCTCTCTCCACAAATTCAAAACACGCCGTATGCCTACCTTAACATATGTGACTGCTACAGTATGCTACTGTGGGAATGCTGCGGCGGCCATACTATTGCCAATGATCGTAGATAGTTTAGACCCCACCACCGCCGCCGCAAATGTGATTTAAGCATAAGTGAGATATCGCAATATGTTTCCCCGGCACCCACACATTGCATTGTCAATATGAAACTGTCCATATAACGCCTTGACATCAATCGTTATTTCACGTAACTCTAAGGCGTAATCGATTATTTTTCAAGTTGTTGTGTGTAGTATAGATTTCAAACATGTGTTTGAATTTCAGTTGTATTCACAGGTTATTATCAAGCTCCAGATTCTGATTTGGTCTGTGCTAGCTGCCTTTCCACATTCGCTTCTTGTATATTTATAATAATATTCAATTCAGAAAAAAATAAAAGCTTTTCAAACATTTAAAATGTATTTCACAGTTCGCATGTTACAATAATACATTAGGTGTGCTGTTGTGCTCTGAACAATTACTACGTTCTGCTAATTAACTTCTTTAATATGTCTAATTTCAGAGTTACCACTTACCAAATAATACTTGTATCTCTGGAAAGTTGCTAACATAACTGTAAATGCTAAACTGTGCATGATGAACAGTTGCATTTTATGATGATCTAAAAGAGTATGGCGACAAGCCCAAATAAACGATGAACTAATCACCAATTCATGCTGACTTTCTATTTCTTAATTTTAACTAGCTTATGACGTACCGGTAGTTAATCGAAAACAATTAATCTAAAATATTTGGACGACCCGAATTGTTGATGATTTCCATTGAATTGTCCCCATATTGTATTATGGCGTTTATCTGATCTGAATAGCGCACCTCATGTAGTTTGCATTGGAATGGTGCTATTTCCACTTCAGCCAATGTTTGTGGCAAAAGATTCAGATATTGGGACTTACAAGTAAGATTTAGCGGACGAATAGCAGCCCTGCCTATAGTACCACAAATACCCGTCGATGATGTATTTCTTCTGGCCATGGCTGATTCCCCAGAATCTGCGCGACGTTTTGCATATATAATGTCGTTGAAACCTGGATAGAGGGATTGTTCCCAAAATAGATATGGTGCCACTCTGAGACAGAAGGCGCCAGAACAACACAACACATCAAAGGTTGACATCAGAAACTCAACCGTTTAGTATAAAAGACACATCGCAACATTTAAGAATTTATCCCCACGATAAAAACGGAACAGTACGCTGAAATTAAAATTTTATATTTTATCTTTGAAATTAACTTAAGTTTCATTAAAAAAATCTGTTCAACATCAATTTTTTTTATCGAAGTCCCAGGGAATCAACGTGAAATCTGGTAATACTCCGGTTACCTGTTTCTGACCACCTTGCGGGCACCTGTGGTACATTCCTGTTTCGTCTACATTTGCATTTTTTTCAAATCGTAGACGAAACAGGAATGAACTCCCAAACCGTTGGTCACAATTGAAAGTAAGCACGAACTTGTAACATAACTTATAAAAGCAAAATAAGTGGCGTAAATATCACACACATAGAATAAATATACACTACGCCATACGTCGAACAGTAATGCGGCAGGAAGCCCCCTGTACTCTGGTGTTTTTCAGCATACACACCATATTTCCGAGTAAGGACCCCACAAACAATGCTTAACGGAAATTACCAATCAGCTGAGACAATCATGTTAGAAGTCTAGATGCATTAAAAAAAACGCCCTCAAACACATATTGCTGTTTCAAATAGACAATATTAATAGCGAAACTGTTGAATGGGATTTGGTCTTTGTTTTGAATTTTCAACAGCTTTTATTAAAAAAAATTGTTTCCGTTTACCTTGCCAATATTGCTTTGCCACAAATGCAACAACCCCTATTATATCTGTTTGGTTTAGCTTCAGACAAGGTGAGTAATCGGTTTTGGTTATTAAACAAGGGAGCTTTCGGAATGAAAATCTCGTTGGACTTACGTCAGAATACTTAGTTTGTCATCTAACATGATTTACAAGGATGGAACCTACTTGTGCTCTTGTTTATCTTATCTTTATACTAATCCGAAACCAGCCAGACAGATTTATGTACTTATAATAGTTAGATATAATACCTATCTTAATAATTTAACCGTGCGGATAACACTTATCCAACTAGAGAATACATCGTTAAAGACCTAATCATCCTTGATCACGACCACACTGAAATGAATCTCCGAAGACCGAAATTAACCGTTATTAAATTACATAACAATTCAGGAAACGCGTACACTTTTTTCTTACAAAATCCATTCTGTGGATGAATGTCGTGGTTGTATTTGTTTACGTGGGAGGTCCTTTCCAATTTAACCACATATTTGGGGGAAATAAATAAATATGCAGTTTAATTGTTTTTTAATTATAAATATTTCTATCTAATCACATATATTTGCTGTATCGTCGTCTTATTTTGCAAAGAGAACACTAACCGTGCGCATGAGCATTTCAATTATTTCAGCACGTCTCCGATGTGTATGTAAAGAACTATTTCCGACGTGGAATTAAATAATTTCGGTTAACTCGTAAGGGATTTACGCCTCGAATCATTTTCCACCCTTGGTAAAAAGAGCCAGGGGAATGAAAACAATATCTAAACTTTCATAATCAAAAGACAATAAGTTAAATCCTATACAAGCGCACCAGTGTAACGTATGCTTATACGAGTAGAAATGTACTGACGTTTGGTCACACCAGTATACATATGGATTCTACCAGGCAAAAAGGATTCAACGTTTGATTCTTTCACCACTCAATGAATTGTTTGGTTCTATCGGTACACAGGTATTGGTACTTGGTCTTATCATTACTAAACCTGTCACAGTTTCCATGCAGCCTTTTGATCTGAGGTATTAGGATTTGATCATACCAGCAGAAATGTATTGGTTTCCATACAGAACCATACAATCCAATAACCTATTTATTATGCACCCACTTGGCTAAGTAATTAAAATTAAAACAGAATATCCGACCATCGGAAATTTATACCAGACATTTTTTTAATTCACTTCAGTCGTTCACTTTCATTTTATTACGCTGCGTGACGCTTACGGAAATATATGACGTCAATATACGTTCTTTTCTTTGTGACGTGCAGTAAAGTTTATAGTGTATAGTTTGTTTGATATAACATAGTGACTTGGGGACACGTTCTATAAATATTCAGACATACTTTATTATACGTGATATATGTTCTTATCGTCTCCGGTAACACCAACAATTAGTTTATTGTGCCTAAAACCATGTTAGTATCGTTTTGCAGAAGACTGTTTTCTTTAGTTCTATGTCAATTAGTAGATTATTTTCTGATGGTTTGACACTATAGGCAGGTGGCAATGCTATTACTTATTTATGTTGATATCACACTCGGAAGTATTAGATTCCTCGTTTTAGTGTATTGTTGCAGACGATGAAGCTATTTTGGCAACATGAACCTAAATATTTAAGTAAAGTTGTGTTTGTTTGTCTGTTTGATTGGGGTCTAACGTCGTACTCAATGGTATTTCAATATAGGACTGCATATTGTTCATTTCACATTGTTCCTGGTTTAAATAAAATGGAAACCCAAGAGGAAACCTCGTAAAAACTATCCTCGCACCTGATGTGTAAGCTCCACTTATGGTAGACATACGGACTCGAACCCGTGGCCGGTATATCGAAGAACGATTTGTAGAACGACACACTAACTACTAAGCCTCATGGGCGCGGGCCTTTTAACTATAGTAATGGAGATTTAAATAGTTACATGAAATATAAACATACTTAAAGACACCTGGTGCAGTCGCTTTAAACGGCAGTACAGCTTATTTATTTAACAACGGTTTAACATCGTATACTCGAGGCTAATTCACTTAGAGAAAGACGGATTGTCGAATTCAAGATACTCTGTCTGACCAACTTGCTTTGAAAAACCGGGAGGAAACGTAACACACCGCATTTCAGAAAGTATCTCATAAGCCCTACTGTTGATAACCGCTTCCTTACTAATTGGAACTAGCCCTACTGACCATTTGATCAAAACAATACTTATTAATATACAATCGTGTCTTTTTCCATATGTCTATTATACGCCGTATTGCGTACAAGCAGATATACGGGTGTTACACGCTTTATTTCATTTATCATCGGGAATACACATCAGCCAATGACAACAAGAAACACGGGGTGGAGGGAGAGGGGAAGGGGGCTAGGCTGCTGTAATAATCCTGTTAATCTCATACACTTTGTCAATAAATCTACAATACGCTAAAAACTTCCTTTTAGGCTCAAATTTATCTATTTGTTATCAGACTTTGTGTCTATTTTGAGTCCAAGGGCCAGCAAGCCATCAAGCTTGAGACGTAGATTCACACTGAAACTTATGGAAATGTCTATCTACTCGCTGCAAAACTAAACATTCCCTTTCTTTTCACGGGTTACACGTGTCCCACAGTTTGCAGCGATTCACAGTAATACAAGCTCTCGGAAATCTGTTTTTTTTTATTATGCTTATATCAGTCTGATAGCAGAAACTATATGCCTCTGCACTTTTGAATACAGCTGCTGGGCGTCTTCTCTTAGGCCTATCCAACCTTTAGTTTGTTTGTTTGATGTTTA
>JAQQZZ010137670.1:0-13365 GCA_030265115.1 Mopalia vespertina | reverse complement strand
TCACTTATATGACGGATTGTCCATATCACACTACTCCTTGCCTTATTAGGGTGGAAAACCTCGTAAAAACCACCCCTGTGATTGACGTAGCCACATCTTGTGACTCACTCATATACCTGAGGGTCGACAGGTGGACTCGATCCTGTGAACGGTAAATCGAAGTAGGCTCAGAAAGCACACTTGCTAACCACTAAGCCACGGCACCCAATTATGATGGAAATCACCCCCGCAATTGCCGGAGCCACATCTTGTGACTCACTCATATACCTGAGGGTTGACAGGCGGACTTGCTAACCACATCTTGTGACTCACTCATATACCTGGCCTCAGGCCCTCACCCTCTGCCACAACCCTTCCTCAGAAGTGTAAAATGGCCAGAATAGACGGAAAACGTATAATTGGTCCACTTGCAAAAATTTAAATACATGTATAAACAGGTAGGCTTTTAAACTGGTTGACACTTTATTTAGAACTAAACAATAACCAAAGCAGTCGTAAAATATGAATATATGATGCGTTCAGCTCAGCTAAAAAATATGCTTGACACATACTTTCCCTAGCCTCAGAGCTGCCACAAACAGATAACTTTCTCTAAAAAGTTTAAGACCTATGTTGACAGATTTACTATGAAGAACACTACACAAATATACCGTGTTAACTTATTCTTAGACAACCAAAATTACTTTTGTTACTTCCAATAGGTGCTAAGAAACAACGATGTTTCACCAGACATGCATGATATGTTTACAGATAGGTCAGATGGCATAGGATTTTAAACTTTATTCTTCATTTGGTAAAATGTGGTACCGACCGCCATGTTGGAAGTCCGCAAAAAGGAAGCGGAAGTTATCGTTAACGAAAATTACTACTATAAAATAAACTATCATTATATTTTTAAATTAACTAGTTTAACTTTAACTATTTATTTGATATATATTTATAAATGTTTTAGAGCGAAAATGTTGCTAATATATTTTGGACTCCTGGGTCACGTGATACTTCACGCGACAAATGCCTAGCAACAATAAATAAAGATAAACCGAAAGTTGAGCTTGTGTTCCGACATTGTCAATTTTTTTCTGTACAGAGAACCATGAGCTCTAGCGGAGAAGAAGAAGATGTTGGTCCGTCTGTGGATTCCAATGACCCAGAAGAAAGAATCGCAGCAAGGCGAATTCGTATAAATCGTCGTGTAGAATCACAGAGAAGGTAAGGAGCTACACGTGTTGTTGTTGTAACATATAAAGGAATACAGAGCAAATCGTCAAAAGCCAAACGGTCCACAGGCTTGTCAGGTCGATTCGTCCAACAAGTGGGGCCAATTCGTCCAAACATGTGAGGCAAATGGTCAATATTAATAGTTTGTTTTTTGTGGCACCGATAGACTGATTTAAATTGGATATAAACAAGGGCAGCAGACTTTTTGTGATGTCAATACACCGGCGCGGGCACAGACACAGACACTTGTACATGTATCTAGCTGATAGATGTTGGTTCTCGTTAAGCCTATTAGTTAAGCTTAACTGTATATGATCATGGAGCTATAAAAAGAAGGAGACACAACTGACCCACATCAAAGTGCTCCATGTACGATTCCGCCACAGCTGGAGTCGAGAGATTAGCAGGGCAGGTGTGAAGGCTTAATCCGCTCTTCGGGAAATTCCGAGGAAACTCGGAATCATCAGTGGACATTGAGTTCCTGAAACTTGACAGATAAATAGACCTAAATGACATTTACCTTCTCCATTTCCTTTGGCCATGTTGTTACATGTGTATATATGTCAGGTTTCAACGACATAATGCGATGCTTCATTATTCTGAAAAGAAAGTAGCAGTAACTTCGGTTTAGTCATAAAATAAATTCTTCTCGGTAGCTCCCGGCCTCAAAATAGGGTTCATAGGTGCCTAGTGGCATACGGTCTGGGTAACAGTCATTTCCAATACTTTGGGTATTTCACATAAACCAGCCATCAATATCCAGAAATTCGCTTTTCATTTCAAACACTTAGACATTTTCGCTCCTCGCGCATGCGTGTTATAACCAAGAATAGCAATCTCCTGCGCAGAAAGTACGTTTCCTTTCGTAGGGAAAATGGGGAAGGTAAGATGTCATTTAGGTCTAACAGATAAAGTTAAATAAAAATAAGTTAGTACACTTGCATGTAGGGTATTTACACATTCTCATGTCAAATCCGTTGTCATTTTGTAAAAATAACCATGGGGTCTATTGCTTTTGTTAGAAGTTTGACTCCTGCCTTAATTCAAACACCAATTATTTTAACTGTTCTGGTGGCTGCTAGCAAGAGTGTCACCCTTATAAACCAGAAATCTTAGTGATGTCATGCGCTCTCATAGAAGCAAATTGAGCTGTTAAAAAAAAAGCCTTTGAGAACGAGAAAATGGGGCGATGTGGATTTTGAGGCAAATTGTCACCATCGGATCTTCTGCACTGGGGATCAGGAAACAATCTTTGACAAACCGTTAGGCTGCCCTTAGGCTACATGAGAGTGTATTTATTAGCCGTCATCTTAAGGATAGACCTAGTCTTACCCCTTGGTGGATTTTGAGGAACATAGTTTTACACCAGAGACGGCATACATGTACCAGGCCCAATGAAAGCTAAATAAAAACATGTTCAGAAATGAAAATTTCAAAAATCAACAAATTTAGCCAACTATACCAAATGTCAAGTAGTAATAAACACTTATAGGACGGATGTCAACTCCTACAAAAAGCGTTTATTATTATTTGAATGACCCAGCTCATAAATGCATTGAAAGAAGCTATACCAAATTTACAACTCCAGACAATTACATTTTTGTTGGGGACAGCCAATTTTTACTCGGGCTGTTCATTTGAACAAAAACTATAAAAATTATTTTTATGTGTGGAAGGAAAACTAACATGAAGCTATACCAAACCTCACCAAATCATTTAAGTTATGTCTGAGTACATGTAGAATTGATATGTAAGCTTACCTTAAGCTTCTCCATAATGCCTAAATATAATAAAAGAATCCTCTGAAAATACTCTCAACATTCCCTGTTATATTACCGCTCCTTTAAAACCTGAAGAAACCTTTAAACTACAAAGAAAAAAAACATGCAAAACAAATATATAACAGTACCAGTCATAAGGCAGAAGACATTTTGACTGAGTTGGTTCGAGCATCAAACTTACATTGCAGATGCCTAATGTAGGACTATTTTTTAATTACATTTCTACCTCAAGTCATTATTATCATTCTGGTTTATATATATTTTTTTTTTGTCAGAGCTGCAATGGGTGTAAATCCTGATTGTCAGAAGGAGGTTAAAGAAGAGACGAGTAAAAGCGGTAAACAGATGGAAGACAGTCGACTGCGGCTGACTAAACTCAGGGATGATGGTATGGAACTAGTGACAAACATCAGAGTGGCAGGAGATGCCAGGGAACAAATACGAAGAGGAGAGGAAGATGAGGCACGTCGTCAAAGGTGAGTACTTTTTTGCCCAATCAAAAGAAAGCGTGGGTCTCAGTAGATTATCATGAGGGAAATTTCAAGTTTGATCCCTGAAATATATGGCATCCCAAAATTTTATTACCCTAAATGAGTGTGACTGTCAATATATTTAAAAAGATAAAGGATCTTTTTTCATAAAATCTTTGACAAAATCAAGCCAATGAGAGGTGTATTCTCTTTGGTCATAGTCTTAGCTAGAGACCTGTCCACCCGTCATTTTCGACAGACAGATTTCTTAAAATGGTTAGTATTTCAGGTAGAAATTCTGAATTTTAAAATGGAAAAGTTAGGAAAAAGGAAAATTTTGACAGACAAAATTCTTTAAAATAGGGATTTATGACATGCAGATTTCCAATCCTAGCTTAGACACTGTCTTTGGTTATCTAAAACACAAATATATCTGAGCACAATAAAAAATATTTGAACTGACGAGGGCAACCTTTTCCATGGCTATCAACTTGTTGAAGAATGTATTATGCCCAGTTACCGGTAAGTAGGAAAGGAATACATTTGAAAATGAGTCAGATTTCCTACATAAGTGACAACACTTGCCTTTTTTAAGACTAATTAATAAATTAAAACTTTGGAATATACATAATAAATGTCTGTTTGAAAACTGACAACCAATGCTAGTGTATTATGCAAGTGGTGCAGGCCAGTTAACAAACATAATCATATTTCTTCTTTATTAATAGGAGAGAAAAGTTGGAACAAGAAGCCAAGACTGGTGCAGAACGCTTTGAAGAGGTTTGTTTTGGCTCAGTTTATATTGTTAATTTACCAACCGAAATCAGCTAAATTTCTAAAATAAATACTTTTACAATTATGATAGTTTTAAAAGTATTATAACATTTAAAGATACAAATTTATGTTTTCTGAGAAATCCTGATCCTTTGTAACTGAAAAATGTGTCGGCAGCCTCCCAAACACAATTTTCTAACTTCTTAAAATAACATTCAAAGTAACACATTTATGAGCAAAATTTTAAGGGATTTAGAGTAGGTTTTTCCATAATTTATTTTAATTGGCTACTTGTGGATATCAACATTCTCACAACAGTGATTCAGCTAAATTTAAATTTAGATCTATCAAAATAAAAAATGACTTTTTGTGCTACATGTAAATATATGTAGCTTAAGGTCTGGCTGGACCCCTTGGGATCAAAATGAACCAAATTATTGGTGTTTCACCACATTCACATACCAGTATATGTAATCCTGAGTATCAAAGCTTTTCAAAAATATATATACATATATATGTTACAGATTTATATTTTTCTATAAAGAGACTAAATACAACAGGTTTTCTGAAAATCGACCAAGGGGTCCAGCAAGACCTTAACCTTAAGATTAACAAAATATGTCCAGAATTTAGAATGAATTTCAATTATTTAGAAATTTTACTCTTTATTACTCACTTTGTCAAATCTGTGAAATATAAATTGTATTAATTTATGCTTCAATTTTTTGTTAAATCTGTCAAAAACTATGAGTGCAATGGTCTTTTTAAAATTATATTCAGATAACGAAGAAATGGGAGTCGGCTTTACAAAAAGACATTCCACAACATCTACATGAGGTAAGAGTTTACTGACTTCTCGTTTTATGGCTGTAACTCCACTGATGTGTCAAGAAATTTGATGTAAGGTAATATATATATATTGAAACTGTTAGAATGTTATCTTTCACTGAAAGACATTTAACAAAATTGAAAATCACTCACCTAGTAAACCAAATGGCAATCACTGCAAGACATATTGAACAGTACAAAAGTCAATTGGCAATTAAATATCCAAATAGATTCATACGCTTTGTGGGTAAAGACTGAATACAACATTGATTTGGACGCTTCGTGGGTAAAGGCTGCATACAACATTGATTTGGACGCTAGCTAAATATATTTGGCTTCAGTTAACTTTCGTCCAGTCTGGTCTCTGGACTTTTTTCAAACTAACAATACATGATGTAAAACCGTATATATATACAGTCTATAATTAAATAATTACAGTGAGTTATTTTCTCTCCCAGCCCGAGCATCCTACATTGTTCATGTCTGTTTGTAATAGTAGCACTGTTGTCTTTATTTAGCACTAGAGGAAGATTAACTTTCCAACATTATCAAAACCCCCCACATTTTATGGTAGTGCTAGAGTCTAATATTGTTGGAATACACCCAGTCATATGAATATTCTTAAGCATGGCAGAAAACACCAACCAACCAACCAACCACTTAATCAATCAATCAACCAATCAATCAATCAATCAGTCAATCTGTCAATCGATCAGTCAATCAATCAACCAACCACCTAATCAACCAATCAATCAATCAATCAATCAATCAATATGTCAATCAATCAGTTAATCAATCAACCAACCACCTAATCAACCAATCAATCAATCAATCAATCTGTCAATCAATTAGTTAATCAATCAACCAACCACCTAATCAATCAATCAATCAATCAATCAATCCGTCACAACATATATTTGATGGTGAGTAAACCTGACATGACTGGACAGTTTTATCAATCCTCTGTATGACTGAGTATAAGGGGAGTCAGTACTTTTGTCTGTTTTTTTAGCTTCATTTCATTTTGTATTCTTTCACAGATGTTACGGCAGCAGAAGGGCTCCTGTGATGCTATGATTGATGAGAAAAACAAACTCATCTCAGATTTCCAACTTGTAAGTTTTGTGGCTGACCCATGCTTGTTTATTTTTTCCTTTGACTTTTGAGGCCTCATCTTCTAATGTAGGGCAGAGATACATGAATTCCAATCTGTCTTGAGCTGGGTTAGACTATAATATCAGTTTGTGAGAAAGCTGCACGAGTCAGCATGGCTTCATGTTAACTTGGTCTGGTGTCTAGCATCATTAACACTGGAGCCACCATCATATCAGAGAAATTACCTTTAGAACGATGTAAAACAGCAAGTGATTAGATGATCAAATTCACATTTCAAAGTGTACTGCATAAACTATTCTCTACTACATACAGCATCTAAATTAATTTATCTGTTTCTATTTCTGTCGGAGTCTTATATCCATGTATGATTAATACTTTTACAAAATAATGTACGACTAAAATATATCGAACGATAAACTACTGTCATGTTTAACTTAGGGCAGAAAAATATTGTATGACATTTTCTTGTCGTTTTCACTCGTATTTGTCCTGTACACTCTCACTGATTGTTGTTACTGATGCCAAAGAGGGTTTTTAACCACTGAACTGGCATGCACTCATATGAGACAGAGTGAAATAACCGTAAGTATTGCATAATACCCCAAGTAAACAAACAAGTGAAACCACTACATGTTATCACTTCTTGTTGTGTTGTGAAGGAGCTGAAGACAAAAGATGATCAGTATGTGAAGGACCTGAAGAAGCAGGCTGAAGATGTGGATTTGATGATAGAGAGAATGGAGGAACAAATCAAAAACCTCACGAAAGCTTATAGAGAAGAGCTCAACCAGTGCGAGGTACTCATTTATAATAATAATTAAACTTATTCTAACCATTTAGGCTAAACTTCCATGTATTATATATTGAATATGTTGTCTCAGATTTAAACTGACAGCTATTGTATGCAGGTAAACATTGTATGTGCAGGTAAACATTGTATGTGCAGGTAAACATTGTATGTGCAGGTAAACATTGTATGTGCAGGTACATGTAAACATTGTATGTGCAGGTAAACATTGTATGTGCAGGTAAACATTGTATGTGCAGGTACACATTGTATGTGCAGGTACATGTAAACATTGTATGTGCAGGTAAACATTGTATGTTCAGGTAAACATTGTATGTGCATGTAAACATTGTATGTGCATGTAAACATTGTATGTGCAGATAAACATTGCATGTAACAATAAAGACATCCTAGGATATTATTGGTCAAAGAGCCGTATCTCTTTTTATTAATGACTTACACATAGTTTATTAAGCCCGTTTTATTTATTTAACCTAAGCTTGACTGTTTTCTGACATCTGTCTTTAGCGCCTGGCTAGAGTGTCTTCAGACATAACAGAAACCACATTGAGATTTCTTCTGTTTCTTTGAATATAACAGAAACCACATTGAGATTTGATCTGTTTCTTTGGATATAACTGAAACCACATTGAGATTTGATCTGTTTCTTTGGATATAACTGAAACTACATTGAGATTTGATCTGTTTCTTTGGATATAACAGAAACCATATTGGGATTTGATCTGTTTCTTTGGATACAACTGAAACCACATTGGGATTTGATCTGTTTCTTTGGATACAACTGAAACCACATTGAGATTTGATCTGTTTCTTTGGATATTACTGAAACCACATTGAGATTTGATCTGTTTCTTTGGATACAACTGAAATCACATTGAGATTTGATCTGTTTCTTTGGATATAACTGAAACCACATTTAGATTTGATCTGTTTTGTTTTTTAGTCCTTTGCTGGTCTTGTTTGTTTTCTCTTGCTAACTGATACTCATAAAATAACATCTGTTATTACAATAATGTAAATATTGACTCAAACAAAGCTAACTTTTTGGGGGGAGTTTCACAACTCTCGAGCAGGTGGTTTGAGGGAGCTTTCTGTTGCACTGGTGCTTTCTTAGCGAAAGAGGAACAGGAAGCCGATATGTTTGTGATGTCTTTGTATTGTCCTGTGAGTGTCCTGTATTTGTCCTGTGATGTTTTTGTTTGTTGCCAGTGGTGTCGAGGGTGGTTTCCTTCACCCATTGGGCTGGCAAGCCGTCGTGTGAGTGAAATAACCTTAAGTACGGCGTTAAACCCCAATCAAACAAACACAACTCTCATTTACCCAATTATTGATGTGTGAACATTCTAAGAGATATATTCTTGTAAAATTTCAGAAATCCTTTGTAACAGAAAGAAGTGAATTATTGGAGAATCACAGGAAGAAATGGGAGGAGAGAATGGCTAGTCGTCGAGAGAAAGAAGTGGAATACATGAAATCCCGTGACAAACGAGTCGATGATTATGAGGTACAACTACAACATCTTCGAATCCAAGACTCTGAGGAATACAACATGGTGAAAATCCGACTGGAGACTGATGTACAGGTATGTTGTTTTCATTCTGCAGGTGGTTGGAGGGAGTATCCTGTGCAAGACCTGCCTACTTGGTGTATTCTGGAGTATTTTGTACATATAATTTATCTTAAATACACTTATAGGCCGTTACAATACACATAACAATTAAAATTCTATGCTATAGAGCATAATGCTTTATCACAAAAATACACATAATGGTAAGAAAATACTCCTTGGTTTTACACATAAATACCTTCCAGGGTAGGCAGGTCTGTTGTGCAACGTTAATCACTGAGATAAATAGGCAAGCCTATTAAACAGACAAATTCTTCATGTTTCACGTCCTGTGTTTTTCTTGTATCTTGTCTTTGTTTGTTGTAATGAGGTGTAGGGTGGTTTCCTTCATCCCTCAGGCTGGCATTCTGTTGTAAGAGTGAAATAACGTTATTAAAACTATGGGATTATACCCCAAACTATAATTTGTGTCTATTTGGGAAATACAAAATTTAATACTGTAAAAAAATATTAATAGTGTAAATATTAACTGCATCTGGCTAACATGTTGATTTTTCTCAATTATTTGAAGATTCTGGAGCAGCAGTTACAGCAAATGAGAGCCACTTACCAACTGAACCAAGAAAAATTGGAGTATAACTTCCAAGTGCTTAAGAAAAGAGATGATGAAAACACAATAACAAAATCTCAACAAAAAAGAAAAATTACAAGGTATTAATTCATTTTACTTGATGGACACATTGCCTGTACTTCTCTATTTGTTAAACGATTAGTGACCGCTCCCTCTCCCATGGTTCTCCATTGAGCAAAGGGGCAACATGAAAGGCCAGCTACGATTGATCTTCCAATCCCAATCAAACAAATAAATATTTGTAAATTGGGTTGCCAATATAATTTCTGTTCTGCTGTCTACTGTTTGTACTGCATGTGGTTGTTATTTTTTCAAATTTTCTGTTAAAAAAAAAGCATGTTTAATACACGTGCCTTGTCTGTAATAAATCTTTTAAAAAACAACAGGAATTATCTCCCTTTAAATGTGATTAAACTGTTGTCTCCCTTAGTTGCCATTTTAAGATGTCTAAAGGAGCTTTTTTTTTGTGTTAGACACTTGACATGTGTATACACTCCTGAATTATCTAAATGACTTTAAATATAGCAGTAATCCCTGAACAGATCGACAGCAAATATATTGCATATTTGCCTGGGTTGAATGTTAAAATGATATTGTTCTTTATTCAATTATGAGAATTAATAACCACTTTTAATGTAAATTAATTTATAATTATTTTCTTTAATTTTTAAAAAAAAATTGTTTAGATTACAGGATGTGTTGAATGGATTGAAAATCAAGTTAGCAAAACAAGAAAAACAATACAGGTAAGTCAGAGCGATAAAGAGTACAGCTGCGTTCAATAAACTGTACTAATAAATATTTTTTAGTTTAGTGATAGTGATACAAAGTGCTGATCTGGTAAATGATAAATTGCTGTTAAGACCACACCCAATAAAGGAAACTTAATCAGTAATGAGCTGGAAGGGTTTTGAACACTGACTGGTCTGGGTCCGGGGTGAACAGTGAGCTGGAATTCGCTGTGGGACATAACACCGGCTTCACAGAGACAGTGACGATCCCTTCTGGTTCACAGAGACAGAGCAGTTTTCTCTACATTCTTGGCGTCTGTACTATGTATATGTAATCTGTTGTTTACTTTGTCACTAGGGATGAAAATCAGACGTTGACCGAGGACTATAAGAGAATCAGAAAACAGTTTGAAGAGCTACAGAAAAAATCCAAGTATGTGAGATGTTTGTCTTTTTTTATTTTAACTTGTAAGATAAATTCTATTTTGATATCTGCGTTATTTGTTTCCAATTTTTACTATCATTGTTACATATATCACAGGCATGTTCTGTTACTCTATATTTGGAAAAACCTTGATGTTATCTGATGAGACACCCTTGTTTTCTTTTGTGATGGGTTTACCCATGGCGGTGCTGTAATCTTTTTCCGGCATAACCTTAAAATTGGTCCTCTAAAATTTTGTGACATAACCTAGCATTTGCACTAGCGACTGCTTTACTGATTTTTGAAATACAGAAATGTGCATTAATGAAAAATAAAGCAAAGTTGCTTTAAAATACAACTTCATTGATGATCGGATTAACAAAATTTGTCAAAATCAGTAGCAACATTTAGACGAACACTACAAACAATTTGGGAAACCTATAAATCTGTTCTCCTAAAATAATTTGCATAACCATAGAGGAGACCCCCTTTGGTCTGTTCTCCCCAACAGCACAGACCTGTTTACCCAAATATTCCAATTCATAGCTACAATTGTAAATGAAACGGCAGAGGCATGGGAGGGGGCTTTTTGTTGTGCTGGGGCTCTCTGAGCTGAAGGGGAATGTGAAGCCAATTCGTTTGTGCTGTCATTGTATAACATTCTGTGGCTGTACTGTATTTGTCCTGTATTGTCTTTGTTTGTTGCCAGTAGCATCCAGGGTGGTTTCCTTCCCCCATTGGGCTGGCACGCTGTTATCTAAATGAAATAACCTAGCATTAAACCCCAAACAAACAAACAAGAAAATAAAATTTTCTTTGATCAGTTGTTGAAATCCTTATCTTTTGCCTTTACATGTATTTAACAAAAAAACAATTTCTTTCCAGGAAATTTCAGGCAGTCAAAATAGCTGTAAGAAAGTTTGTTCTGTTTTTTTTATGAATGTGTATCTTTTTTAGGCATTTCATGGCAGCTGATGCTAAAAAATTCCACGATGTTTGGTGTATGAATGAAGAAGAGCTGAAAGACTTTGGACAGAGTGTTTTGGATGCTGATCAAATCATACATGAACAGCAGCTTGGGCTTGACTTTCAGTGTCCAGAAATGTAAGTGTGTTCTTGTTCCAAAGTTTCTGTTTAAATTGTGTTTGTCTGCATTTTGATCTGCTATATAAAACAGTAGATTGCTTCAGAACGCTTAGGCACTAGTACTGGTCTCATTGAGAATTGATTCCACTGGACAAGGTTATACAAGTCCTTGAGTGTTCTCAAGATGCTATATTGTGCTCAGCTGAGTGGACTCATGAGTCCGTGTTCCAAAAGCGAAGTTTAGAAAAATTAAGAGGGTTATCTGAGCCCAGTTAAGCATAGATGTTGATCAAGGTCTGGACTGTACTCAATGGGACTGCTTAGGTGTTTTAAAAATTAAATGTGGTTGCAAATGACTTTTTACATACCCTTTTCGTTCCAATTTTAAAAATAAGACCTCTACAATGATTAAAACATTTTATCAGTGATAAACTGATATCCTTAAAGCAGCCGACAAAATCAGCATTGTGCATTTTTACCTTTATTGACAGATGAGCTCCACAACAGTATGCTCAAGAGGGGGAATGTGCATTGATGTTGTACTCAGCTGAGAAACATTTTATAACCCCCCCAATCGGAGCACAACTCAGGGGAGCACGTTCCAAAGAGTTTGAGCAACTCTGGTAGTTGAGAACTCTAGCACTGTTCTCATTGAGAATGTTTACAATTGGTAGTTGAGAACATTAGGTATGCTGCTTCCCTTACATGTACTGAAACCACTTCAGTGCCAAGAACCAGTTGAAATATCTCAGCACTTAGTAAATTGGCCCTTAACAAAGATTTGATGACTGTCAATTCAGAACCTGCTTGGAATACCATGGGATTGATACCTATACAGCTTTAAGGACTTATGTACCATTCCGCTGAAATAATAGTCAATCAACACAACAACTATTTAATTATCTTGTAACATATTTTTCATCTGTTGCAGTAACTTCATGGAAAATGTTGGTCCTCTGAATAGTTTGGCCAGTCAGGAGAAACCTGTGTCAGCCTCACAAGTTCTACAAGAAGTTCTTTCACAATCTGGAACAGGTAATCACAAATTCTTTCACAATCTGGAACAGGTAATCACAAATTCTTTCACAATCTGGAATAGGTAGTCACAAATTCTTTCACAATCTGGAATAGGTAATCACAAATTATTTCACAATCTGGAATAGGTAATCACAAATTATTTCACAATCTGGAATAGGTAATCACAAATGATAATGTCATTTTTTAAACCCAGAAGGCGATAAATTTTCAACTCTCTCGTTCCTTTAACCTGTCCTACATTATAACAGTTATTTTGTATGCTTGCTGTTTTGTTGCTTGTTAGGTGGCAGTCAAGTGGGTGGAACCATTGATCGTGGTGATTTAGAATCCGAGGCCTATCAGGAGAGTGAGCAGATGGATCAACACAAGAGTACAATCATGTCCAAAATCTCCGCCGCTACCATTAAAATGATACTGGAGCTTCTCTGTGATGAATCAGTAAGTCTATTGGAATCTCTATGGTAAATCGTTCAATATTTGTTTTTTTAGACAACCCTTTAGCACGGCGTAAAACACCAATCAATCAAATAATTGAGAGGCTGGGGGCAGATCCCATTCTTACGATGCCTTGGCTTAATGGTTAGCGTATCTGCTTACTGATCCTTCTACGATGTAACGTCAATGGTTTCGAGTCTGCTTGACGACCATCATGAATACGAGTCTCACCTTGGGGCTCCAGCAATCGCGAGGGTTGTTTTTACGAGTGGGCTTAAAATATTGCTATCACCATGTTCTAAAAAGTGTCTGAGCTGGTACACAAATACTATTACACCTTACATTGATGTGACTCATCGGAGGGTAAAATAGCTTACAGTATCTAGTCTGCCTAGTTGGGACATGGTAAAAAATCTGCTGTGTAAGATAATGGCAATTAAAATGTGAGTTTACCACCT
>JAQQZZ010137659.1:0-12763 GCA_030265115.1 Mopalia vespertina | reverse complement strand
CCCGCCCCCCCCCCCCCCCCCGCGCGCCCCCCCGCCCCCCCCCCCCCCCCCCCCCCCCCCCCCCCCCCCCCCCCCCACCTCGTAAAAACCACTGTGACACCGCTATTTCCTGAGCCACATTGTATGACTCACTCATAGTGCCTCTAGGAAGATGAACCCACAAGACGTCGAAGTACAGTGAATTAAACACCGAGCAAACAAAAGTGAATACAAAACGTTGTGAGATCATACTGAAAACCTGACATAGAGTCGACAGAAGACTAAATATCACAGCTGATCCAACCTTTCGTGTCTTTTCATTGTACAAACCCTGTCTTCAGTAAGAGGGTAGTCGATCGAGTATCTGATGAGGCCTTATTAAAGAGGTAACATCCTCAAAATATTTTAATTAAACCAAGACGGAGGGTAATATGAGATGCTCAGTCATTCGAAAGTAACCATTAGAAAACACGATAAGTCTCTGTAGATAGAGAAGCATCCTTCTGTCAAGCAAAACAGAGCTTTTTCAGACGTTTTCTATGTAATCATTGCTCAGACTTTATAGGATTATTTGCTGTGCGATGTTTTATTAAAATTGTCATTTCTTCCTTGAGACATAAAGAGGATAAGAAATCCCAGGAGCCTAAAGTTGTGTTCTGCGAGAGGCTCTACTGACTATCAGTAGCTGGTAATTAAGCCGTATCCACACAGCGTCTGTATAATCTGGCCCTGAAAGCTATCAAAGAAAATCGTCTTTTGTCTGGGTCCAGCCCACTCGGATGCCTAATCGTAACATCCTATTTCTCCACAAGACGCCTCTCTTCAATATCATTGGTTATTGAGAAAACATAAAGCTGCAGGCTCTACAAAGCTGGTAGTCAAAGTAATTAAATTGGAGTCGGCATCAGGCCTGGGTATATCCACTCTTAGAACTGGCTACACGTCTTTGGCATTCCAACATATATTGTCAATCTAGCCCTCGGGCCACTTTCTACTTTAAGCACGCCTTCACTTACTCGACTCTTCATAAATCCTCCCTTTTATTTACACCTTAGGCTAAACTCAGCCATACACATTAAATAAGCTCACTTCAATAGGAAAGACACTTTGTAAAAGCTGGCAGTTTTTGTTCCACTCATGTCGTCTAAAGTTCGTGTCTCCAATATCCAAGTAACTGATCATATTAATAAAATCACTCAGCTAATACGAAAATAAAATGTGTAAATGGGACTGATCTCCATGCCTTTGTCTCAAATCTCATACTAGTTCTTAACATTTAGATAAAGGATAATAAAGCTCGTATTGCATTCGTATTTTCCATTCGTTCATTTCTGTTTTTTTGGAGAAAAAACATTTTAATTGAAAAGATTGATGCGTTCTCGCTTTGCTGCTTAAAACCCATTCAGGTAACGATGTTGTTGATGATTCGATAATTGGCCAAATGTCCTTTCATTTTTATTTTGAAGGTTTTGGAATGGAAGCCGTGTTCTTGTTGGGTTGTGCTTTCTCTAGGGATAACTTTTCAGCCATGGTGTGTCTTACTATAGCTGTAGGCTTCAGTGGATTCGCTATATCAGGTAACAACGTCCAACCAATCGTGCAAATTCAGCCGATATTTTAGTTCACATTAATTCGATGCCAATTTAACCGAGACAATCTTTCTCAAAATTTCTCCTGCCTTCAAAAGACCACACAAAGTAGGCAAATACCACATGACGATCTTATGTAGATCATTAGAATAAGGGATTTATCAGACTAACTTTGTGGATTATTTAAATCTGTGACCAGGGAGCTGTGTCCAGCAGAATTTCATGGCTGTGGTATATTTGGTGATGAGCACTCTCCACTCCTAGCCTTTTACAGTTGGAGTGTTGCGTGCTCGGAATCAGTACCGACGCCATAAAACAGTAACTATACGAGAAAGAACCCTGAACGCGAATACATAAACAGACAGAAGGATCAGAAATGGTTCAAGCTGTTTTAACCTTATATACTTGTACACAACAATTTTATTATCTCCTCTTGTTTATTTTATTGAAACCGCGGATCGCTTTGACTACATGATTTCAGGCTGAATATCAAATCTGTTACAGGGTTTAACGTGAATCACCTGGACATTGCGCCTCGTTATGCCAGCATTCTAATGGGACTGTCAAATGGAGTGGGAACCCTTTCCGGGATGTTGTGTCCGATTGTGGTTGAGTTACTAACTAAAACTGGGGTATGTTTATCAGCGTTCACTCTCAGCCATTAGCGGATCTCTAACGGAATACTAACAAATATGCTGTATATGGTTCAAGTACTCCGTTTAATTACGTTGATTGCAGACTTGAAAGTGTACCTGAACTAAACATAAGTATAAGATTTGTTTACAAAACTATAACTTATACACATAATAACACCAGATTGCTTGAAGTTCACTTACACATATGCTTCTTTACAAGAAATGAACCCCAAGCGCAGTTGTGCCTTTCTAACATATTTTTAGATCGTACATTATACCATATACCACTTTTTGAGTAGGTAAAGTTGATAGATCAGATTGAACTATTCGATCGGCAGGTTTATTGGTTTACATCTGCATATAAAGGTCTACCTTGTTCTAGGACCACATAATCATAACAATAAGTGTATATCCTATCTCCTGATGGTTCCCGTTGTTAACTAAAATGTGTGTCTCTCTCTCTTCAGACAAACCTGGAATGGGAGTACGTATTTGTTATCGCTAGCGTCATTCATTTTGCCGGTGTGATATTCTACGCGATTTTCGCCTCGGGTGAGAAGCAGCCCTGGGCGGACCCACCTTCCGAGGACTCCTGGCGACCCGAAGATACTCTCAAAACAGACGATTACGGTAAACTGCATTCCTATGGAGCCACCTTGGCAGACAGACCGGTTTACGAAACAAAGGAAGAGTTGGTACAAAAACAGTCTTATTTCAAACAAGTATCTGAAGATTCTGACGACCAATTACCTTGATCTCTCTGTTAAGAAAAACTAGTCAAATTGATATCTCAATTATAAATATAAATATGGTTGCGTGCTCTCTGTTACGGTAGTGATGGAGGCAGACATGCTCATTGACCTATTGTATGTAATTGTTTTTATTTGAAGTTAATATCACTTTCTTCTGTAAAGTAAATATATACACATAGTTTGTAGGGGTAATCTCTCATATGTTAAGATAGTTAGTTTATGGAGATAAAATGTTATAATATGTTAATATTTTATAAGAAAAGTGTTTGGAATATTCTATGTTTTTGAGTGCTACATGTTCACTGAATCCACTCCCATAGTCTTTTCAATGTCAAATCGAATGAGTATAGTCTACCGTTTATATGTAGTTCTTTTTGCACTAGGTATATGTTACGAAAGCTGGATATGTTACTGTTCTATTTCGCAAGTTTGTACTCTTGTACCATGTTATAATGAGGCAAAGTGTGTCATGCTGTCAAACTTACCGATCTCTCATAATTATCTCCCTTGTGTAAATAGGAGTCAGTGGGCCTATCATATTTAACATCTTTCAATGTCTCTTTAAATAGGGTTGTGTTTTTGGGGCGCCAAGTATGTATAAAATTTATTTCGTTCGAAATAGCAGTATTTATTATGTGTTAATCCCGATAACCTCAGTCCTATTGTAATAAATACAACGTTAGACAACTGACTAGAATGATAAGCGATCGAAGTAAAGAGACGTTTAAGTATTAACAAACAGAGGCATACAAGCAACGAAACACTGTTGTTTACGTGTCTTCAAAATGCATTAACTAGGAGAGAGTTTTTCAAACAATGTCTTCAAAATATTCTCCAAATCTAGTATAAATAAAGAAGCTTCGCCTTTCCTGAATACTATTGTAACTTTTAATCCAGACACTAAGCAATGATGTCACTAAAAGCAGCAAATTTCAATTTCTGGATGCGGCACCATGTAGCCTCAACAAAATAAATATCTCACTTTGCCTCAAAACAATTGGGAGTGCAATGAGTATTATACTGAGATTAACCAACCTAAAACCACCTTTTAAAAAAAATCGGATTTGTACAAAATTGTCAAAATGGATAGACGACGATGATATTCATCGTTCACATTCTCTGGCTTGAGGTACTTTAAGTAATATTTTTTTCTTACCTATTTTCCAGCGATTTTTTCTTACATATTAATGCAGGTCGAAGTGGGTTGTCATGTTACAGTTATCTATGGCTTTGGCTTGGGATTATCATTTATACTGATACTGATACAAATTGTTATACCTCATGTTACAGTGCTCCGTTTCCCATGATACAGCTAACATAACGCTGCTGGATATCTGCAACATGTAAGACAATAACAATGTTGCACTCTGGAGCGAGTAACATGGCATTTATTTTATTAGCATACAAAATTCTCTCCCCTTTGCTCAAACATAGTACGCTGTTTGCTAGTTCCATGAAACCCTGTTGCGATATTTTGAAAATATTATCCCATACAGTATTTGTCATCTCAGACCGTACTCCCGATAATTCCATTCGAAGTATTGCGTTAATGTGTCGTAAACTAAAGAAACGGCGTAGTTATCAATTTGCTGTCGTGTGTTTGGTGACCTACAGATGCAACAGTTCGATTTCATTGCTCTATATTTCTTGTTACCAGGTTACGTGTATACATTCCGTCTCTGTGTTTTTTCATTCAACCAGATGCCTAGGTTATACAAGGTACATGGAAGTAAACAAAACAATAAAATGAGCCTGATATGATAGGCTGTAAACAACAAGTATGACAAATGATGTTTTGAGTGTGTAGACAGCTTTCATAATTGCGTTTGAGCCAATTAAGTAACTCAAGCTGGTAACTCCGGTATGGTAAATTTATCCTGTCATATCGCATCTGTCTGTTTACCATTGATCAGTATTCAATAAATGTACATGATAATCACCACAAAGAGAGTAGGCTCTTAATTAATTGATCGAACAAATATTTTAAAATGATTTTGATGAATATTGGTTTTAAGCAATAACCAGTGTTATAAAGTTAGAAACGATACGACTTGAAAATTCTACCATACTTTAATTTCCAGCTTGAGATGCCAAACTGGCTCTAATGCGATTACCAAAAGTATCATCACCCTTAGGGGACGTTTTTCTTAACTTCACCGTAAAACCTGTCCACTTAAGCTGACTGTATTTTTTTGTTTACTTTCACTTTTAATGTACTCAGCTGTGTATAGCTTCGCCAGTGTTACTCACAGGCATAAATGGGTATCCGTACATGTCATTCCGATATGCATAACATGGTAACAAAGAAATTCCAACTTGAGTATGAATATAATATTGCCAGAAAACACAACAAAATTTCATTATCTAGAGACTCCGGGTTTTGCTAAATTTACTAGCACTTGCTCTCCCTTGATAGCCGAAAACTATTGTTGAATTTGGCAATTCCGTGAGTATTCGGGATTGTATTTTTTATGAGGAAATAAAGGTCAAATACAGTTGTTTAGGTTATGTGATAAGGTGTATTTATATGATGGGCAACGTCAAGGCGCGTGTTTGTTGAAAAGTTGTTAATTTTACATAAATCATGTGATATATTCGTGATCAGAGATTGATCTCCATACATTGTATCATTGTTTGTTTGGTTTTTGTTATTTAGCATTATGTTGTTTTTTTGGCAAACGTTAGATTAAACTACACCGAAAGAGTATGTAATTTATATATTACACTGTAATTTTTTGCGGATAATTAAGTGCCGGTAGTAAAAAATGTATTTGTAATATCCATGTTACCCCCTGGTGGATGAAATTAGCAATAAACACGGGGACATAACTTATCTTGTTCAACTATATTTTTACAACGATGCGATTGATTGAATCCTACCGTATTGCATTGATTGTTTTAGAGAGGGGTATTTGTTTTAGAGAATTTTATCGATGATTACATAGAAGTGTTGTTGTTTTTTGGACTCGATTATGGCTCCGGTATTGTATTGGTTAAAATAAATTACGAAGAGCATCACATAGCTTTAGTGATATTTGTTGTTTACAGTTAATACTTAGTTATTGATCTTTGTTCCTTAAACGGAAATAACACCTGACCATGAGAGAGTGTATCTATCATCCGCCTCACAAAAACTTTTCTACTTACAAATGGCCAGAAAGTTACTTGCCCAGATGCCAGAAGTACACTTGATATCAACCGAACTTTGAATTCACTAGCGTAGCATAAAGATTTCGATTAAATCTCTCCTATAAACCTCAGCCAAATGTATTTGGATCATAGTCTCTCTCTAGTCAAATGTTCCTCGCAATTCTGAAACAGAAAGGAAACATTTTAAAACTGATAAAAACAGGATGGTGCAGACACATCGTAAACCTCCATCTGTCTGCTGGTTTGTCTCAGGTTTTAAGCCGTGGTGGAGGCCGTGCACCTCGCTGACAGCTTGCCTGCATAACATGTGATGAATACATGTAAAACCCGCTGATAATCACTGATAGTCACACTTGAAGGACGCATAACATTGGTTTACAATGTTAGGAGGCGACTGACTGTACAAGACACCATCTTGATCGGCATCGGATTTCACTTACAAAATGGCGATACCTAACATATTAGCTTTCTAATAAGAGGCACATGATGACAAATCATTGAGACTGGAACACAAGCCGATCGAAATTGAGTTCTGGGGTGGTTATAAACGCTTAATCTCTGTTTTAGAAAGAGCTTCTTGTTGCCCTGGTAATCATTGTCTTCAGATTGCGTCTTGCGATCGTCATGTCCTGGCTTTGAGTGTTACCAGAAAGGTCAATGCTAGTTTTCGTCAACCGAATATACATTATATTAAAAACAGAACTGAGCACAATTAATGAGAAAACGAAGATGTCTGTGGTTATGACTGTTCAGATGCACACCATCCACAAACTTAAATCAGTAAACAATCTATATGTTTCCATCCATCACAAAGGAAACAAGAGGCTATTTTCAGTAAATACATTTTTGATTTGTCAAGCAAAATCGTGGTGTTGTGATTAGGCAATTCCGACGGCTGTAATAACCCGTTATAGCTGGACGTGCATTTCACTTGAGGTCAAGGGAGGTAACTTTCCATATTACTGGTTGTTTGGCGCTAGTGTATTGTAAGGCAGGATTTCAACCACTTTTGAAGCCACGGGAAATTCCTGACGCCAATGTTTGTGTTGTGTTGGAAATACCTCGGGTTTTGACTGGGCATAAAAATTACATCAACAGCTGTAACTTAACTTAGACCAATAACGCCTTTTTTAACGTTAAAATCTTTAATCTGTGCGTACGCGGTAAAATCCAAATTAAAGGATCACACGAGATCAATCTTAACGTGAATATCTTCGTGGCGAAAAGTATGCAAGGAACACACAATTGTGAAAGCCACTCTACTCAAGGTTGCCTTTTCTTTTAAACTTATGCTGAGCTATATTAATACTATTTTACTAATGGATTTGTGTAATATTTGATCTTTTATAGTTCTTATATAAACGGCCATATCTGCGTTTTGAACCGTTGAAACGAAACATTTTCATTGGCAGTTGTCAACATAATTGTTATCTTGCCATAGTAGCTGTTTTGCATGTTAAGTGTGTTATACAAATTCAGGCTTGAATATTTACTATCATACATTTCAGGCCCTGTTCGAAATAAGCGGAAAATGTTAATAATCCAGTTACATTTATTAATGAATATTTTGAAGCATCGGAATTTCTTTATAGAAACTCCCCAAAACATGTTGACATCAATCTATACATCACGTAACATGTTGATACCATAAAATATGTGGCACCAGCCTTTAACTTATTATTTTTGGGCAAAACATGTTTTCTATCCCTAGACGTATCAATGATACTTGTAAATAGTACTTTTAAAGAGGCATCCTCCCTCAACACCCAATCCGATAGATACGGTATAATATGGACTCCTGTTAATCATTCCAGCATGCTGAAACACGTGTGTGTTTTGATACATTTATTGATAGTTGTATTGGTTGCCCCGATCGCTCTCCACACAGAATATTTAGTATTATATGTTAATAAGAAAACTCGCAAATTAGGCAATACTTTCCGAATTGTCTTTTTTGTCTAAATATGGTCACAAAACAAACAAATGATGTTAATTTACGGTTCTTGATAAGACAACCTTTATTTGGGGTATTTCTAAATTGTTGGCCATTAAAAGTATCAGATAAACAAATACCGTAAATAAGAGGTATCTATTCCTCATTCCGAATAACCCCGGTATTCGGCTTGAACCACAACTTTATATTGGTTCGTGTCCATGAATTCTAATATATGGGTTAGAGAGAAAAAAAACACGAAAAAAGTCTGGGTCGTCTCAGATACCATTTGTTAAGCAAACCACACTCTATAGTCATGGTCATAAACTGAGGAAATGGAACACATCTTAATCCAAAGATAAATGACTTAAGGGTGGCCACAATGTTATAAATCTGTTAAACTCGACAACCTCAAATCGATTTAGATCACGATTTCGGATGCAAATAAAACAAACCTTTGACGCTACCAGCATAGATTAAAATGAATCACAAGATGTGATAATCAATAAACAACACGATGTCTAATGTGTTTGACAGCACGTCATCGGTGAAATAATAAATAACAGTTTGTCATGAGAATCCGGGGAACCAATCAATTTTAGAGAGACATTGTGATTGTGTAATATCCTTGTGTCACAAAGTCGTTTGTCTTGTGACAAAGCTACATTCCCCACAATATGCATTATAATTCACATCCTTGAACACATTCCAACAGACATCGCGGGCGATTTGGAAGGAGCTTTATATTGCTCTTCTTCCCTGAAAACCAAAAGGCAACACGGAGCCGATCAGTTTATAATGTATTCATATTGCGTACAGTAATTGTCCTGTCTTGACATTGTCCGTGGCGTGATTTACTCTACCCATTAAGCGGACTCGCCCTCATTTAAGTAAATAGCCTTATTTGGGCTGTTATGATTTTCAGGTGGATTGTTCCTAAATGTAATAGGAGTGTTATAAGATCTCGGTGGTGATCCTCAACACCCCACTGTTTGGTTGTATTTACCCCACCAGAGAGAAAACATCTAAAATAACATTCCCCATTAATAGTCAAAGCATTGGTTAGTTCAACGGAAGAAGGGGTTTCTTGTTTTATTAAAGTAACCGTGAAGAGATAACTGACGATTAACCACTGATTAAAAACAGGGTTTTTTTTAACACTTTTGCTTATAATTTCTACTTTGACTTAGCAAAACCTGGCGTTTTATTTATGTGAACATTATCCTCAAACCCATCTTCTCTAGCCAAGAGTTGTATTCCGAGCTACTCTGCATTACAACAGAGTATAGCTCGGAATCAAACCCTTGGCTAGCGAAGATGCCTCAAACCCAGCATCGCAGAACCATTGTCCTAGATTTGTTCCCTTTATGAGACGAGAGTATATTGTGGCATCTTCACTCGGTTCCTCTATTGCCATTAAGCTATCTCGGACTTAAGATAGAACACTACTACATACAATAAACCCCCGACGATCAATTGTACAAATGTAATGGCTCGTGTACTTTTCACCGCGAGTCAAAATGTGTTTAAAGCAGGTAGTGACATGATATAAATAGGCCTACTGAGGGAATGCCACGGACATCTGACAAACTATTGGAAATCGCGTATCCAGCAAAAGTGAGTGTATTCAAATTTAATGTTTTCCTCTGGTGTTAACACTTTTTCTCGTGATAGCCAATGTCACATAAAAGTCGTCTTATAAAGAAATAGAATGTTATGATTAGATCCCCGAGGGGCCTGCACTGGCACAGCAGACTCTTTTATTTGATAACTCTGAGCAGCAGATATTAAAGACGTTGTTTCGAGGCTGTGTAATTAGCAGCTAGCCATATTCCATCTGCTCTTTGTATAGTGTGAAAAACTTATATCCTAGTCATCTGTGTCAAGGACGAACGAATAGCTTTATAAAACACTGCATGATATGTAGTCCTGTTTACTGTTGACAATGGTTTTGCGAAGACACCAATTAAAAGCAAGACTGTGAACATGTTCTCTGAAAGATGGGTTTTCCCCAGGTTTGGTGTTTTACGGCGCATTTTGGTGTTCGTTTGAGTAATGCATTCTATGTAAGTATTATTCATTCAAAATAAGGCAATAATATTACTACCTCGCCTATTAAATCGTTTATACATTGGATTAAATTGACAAATAGTGTTTTATTATTACTTAGTTAGTATTTTTTTTGTGACATCAGTACGCCGCCGACTGCAAGCATTGTCATATCAGGAGAAATGTCAGCTATTTACTTCCATAATGTGACCTTTATCCGGAATTATAAATATATTCTGCTATCTAATCGTGGAAACGAAAACGCTGTTTTACACTTGGCTCCTTCATGAAAACGAAATAACTCTACAAATCAATGCACCAGATCACTAATTGTGTTAAACAGACGAATCTTACAACACTGTATGCATTTTTACCTGTACAAAAAACAATGGTTGCACAACCAATACACTGAACGAGGCAATAACATGGAGAAATAAAAGTATTGTGGAATGTTTACGTTGGAAAAGAAAGATTATATTTGTTCATTGCGACTTTTAGGTCATTGTTCCCACATGAATTGGGACGGCTTTACGTTCTCAGCCCTGAGCCGACCAGAAAGAGAGCACTTACAGTAACAAATCCCATAAACAATTCATGCATTACCAACACTTTCCGTTTTTACCATGTCCCGAGGGATTTCCATTGTTAAAAGAAGTGCCGTTTCGAGACAACCGAAGATTTACGATCTGGGAAGGTTGCTTGGAAATGGTTTAGTGAATCATTCACTCATTATTTCCAGGCTCTCTTGGTGAAATAAAAAAGGCGTTATACAATTTTTACAAACTAGTTTTACTAGAATAATCCTGTAGATTTAATCACTTCATTAGATGCTTATCACATAACCTATGTTCGGTTATCCTATGTAAATGTGAATTCTCGCGGTCCTAAACATAAGACCATGATGAGTTGGATTGGACAAATTTACATATAAACGGAAAACATATTACTTGTGCCTGTCAGTCAGGGGGCGGTTGCATGAAGCCCTATTAAATTTAATCCGCCATAAGATGACATCACGCCATGTTGAAGGTATAAATATATCTAACCAGCTATCAGCGACTTAATCTTAATGCGTACGAATTGTCTTGGACAATAAAAGTGTGTTAAATAGACCTTTACCTGATTGGGGAAATATTGATGAAATATCATGGTCTAGCTAGATAACATTGTGACTAGATCCTGCAACCATAAGCCATAATCGAATTTTGCCTCTGTAAAACAATCCACAAATTTAGCATTACTTGAATAATGGTGAAGATTTATTCACTTCATTATCTGTCTATCACTTTATTGGATGATCTTCTTGCAATCTTTTCTCTGTTATCTTATATACCAGTACAGACACATTCTCTCGTTCTTCCGCAGGTAAACAAGAACTTAAAAATAAAACCCATTCCTGAAGCCGTGGTTTTAATACACGTTTACATCATATTGATGAGATGCCATCGACACATTGTGACAAAATCTTGCCACCAAATATTCTGCTATGTAAGATGCCGAAATCCAGTTGAGGATTTTGGACTGCACTATTCATACAGGAAACTATTTTCTCTGACAACTCACCGCGGCCGATTAGAAAGCCTCTGCATCTTGCTGGCTTGCAGCTAATCATAGTCCATAACTGCGCCAACTTCATCAGGAACACGTAGCACTTGTTATCCTCGACAAGGAAGATAGGATATCTCTGCATTCTATAACACGACCAGTTATTGACGACGTCCATTTGGACTTGGCTTCCGTATATATCTGATCAAAGGAAAGGGTTGCTCTCATTTTCGCTTTGGGTTCATCGCTTGGATGGTGTTTTACCGGACAACTATTGTCGATAAGATTGTATGATGTTCATTCAATTGCTCATTGTCGAAAGGCACATGTTTTTTAAAAATATTTAATCCCTGGCCAACCAAGTCAGTGCAACCACTGACTGCAGTGTGAGACAATAAGGTCTAACTTATTTATGTAATGTAATAAAATAAGGTTTATCTTAGAAAATACGGTCTAAATTATTTATGTAGTGTGAGCAAAAAAGATCTAACTTATCTATGTAGTGTGAGCGAAAAAGGCCTAACTTATCTATGTAGTGTGAGAAAATAAGGTTTAACTTATCTATGTAGTGAGAGAAACTAAGGTCTAACTTATCTATGTAGTGAGAGAAAACAAGGTCTAACTTATTTATGCAGTGAGAGAAAACAAGGTCTAACTTATTAATGTAGGGAGAGAAAATAAGGTCTAACTTATTAATGTAGTGAGAGAAAATAAGGTCTAACCTATTTATGCAGTGAGAGAAAACAAGGTCTAACTTGTTTATGCAGTGAGAGAAAACAAGGTCTAACTTATTTAAGTAATGAGAGAAAATAAGGTCTAACTTATTTATGCAGTGAGAGAAAATAAGATCTATCTCATTAATGTAGTGAGAGAAAATAAGGTCTAACTTATTAATGCAGTGAGAGAAAATAAGGTCTATGTTATTAATGCAGTGAGAGAAAATAAGGTCTATGTTATTTATATAGTGTGAGAAAATAAGGTCTAACTTATTTATGTAGTATGAGAAAATAAGGTCTAACTTATTTATGCAATGAGAAAAAATAAGATCTATCTTATTAATGTAGTGAGAGAAAATAAGGTCTAACTTATTAATGCAGTGAGAGAAAATAAGGTCTATGTTATTAATGCAGT
>JAQQZZ010137637.1:0-13367 GCA_030265115.1 Mopalia vespertina | reverse complement strand
ATGCTTTATCCTTGATGTATGCTCGCACGAACTGCATACTTGTGCACGTCGGAGTTGCTGTGTGTCATGATGTCTTTAAAAACGCATTTACCTCTAATAATAATAATAATAATATCTCTTTTATTAAGTTTCAAGAAAATAATTAGAAATTTATGTGTGAAGTTTCTTTTTTGACTGAGTATATTTTTGGAATACTTTTGACGACAAGTGTGAAGAGAATAAAGCAGTCATCCCTCACTGTAAAATGTGAATGGTTCATTAACACTCCAAAATTTCATTGTCACTATTTGAATAGTCATATGAACTTTTTAACATATAAACCGTCGACCGTTTAGAGCATTTGCTATGTCTTCTATTTGTGACCTCTGTAATCTGATTAATACGGTATTGTGTGGGTAGTCCATTAAACGTCTTTTAAATGGAAGACATCTGAATAGTTCATTGACAAACACATTGCTCTCCTACTTCATTTGCACATGTTTTTTTTAAAACGTTGTATCAGAGGTATTTAACATGAAGAGCTAACAGTCAATGGCTCGAGATAAACAAGACCTGAGTAAATTTATTGACAGTTTGTCAGTGTTTAATTTTGCTCCCAAGGATTGTTTTCTTTCAGTTGGTCTTTGCATATGACAAAAGCCAAATATACATTTGTATTGATTTGTCTCATTCGTTTATGTTTTACTAGTTTCATAAACACAGCCTCATGTGTCGCGGCTAAATATATGTAAATACTCAGTCGCTTTGTTTTTACCATGAATTGTAAATATGCATTAGGGGGCATAGATTTAAATCATAGATCTATATCGTATAATTATTAAATATTTTAGGATTTATTCACTGAAAAGACATTAACTAATTGTTGTGTTAATAATCATACATACTGAGGAGTATTTATACAAAAAGAAAAATACAACCGATTTATTTTAACTTGAATTTTTACAACATAAGTTACTGAGCAGCACATATTCCACCATAATATGATTTGTTCGTGTTCTATCTGGTATTCATGTTGGCCATTTGTCCAGAGAAATGAGTCTCATCGATTTTGACTCTCACAGAAAATTATATTAGCGCCTTCTGCGATCCACTGTTTAATGATAATACTTTACAGGGCAAGTACGACTACTCAGCTTTATCGATAGCACAATGTTCAGATTATATTCGACAAAAGCCTAGTTTGTAATCAAGGTATGCTAACAAATTTTGTTACCGTTATTAACCTAGGTCAAGACGGGGTTATAAGATCAGTTGTACTATGGATTTTCTCTTGCCTTATTTAAAGTTTCCCACTCTGCTTATGATAAAAGAACCCGTCTAATAGCTCAAGGAAGTTATCCTCCCCGGTGAGTTTCCTTAAAAAATGCCGTGTTAGTGGATTTTTTTTAGCAACTCCAGGGGAAATTTTCCGACAATTTCAGGTATTAGGTTAAGCGTCGTTATGAGATGCCTACCACATCAAATCTCATTGCCACCATCTTCTCAATGCACAATTTGACCCAAAAATTAAAGGCATAATTTTGTCCTGATCAAAATAACGTTTTTCAATTCCTGGACAAGCCCTAAATTTATGTTACAAAGCTATTCCCAATAAGAAAACAAAATAAGAATGATCAGAGGCTCTTTCTTCTATAACAAGCCCATTTAAAGAGCGGTGTCAGCATCAATGGAATATTTCCGATAAAGGCAGATTTTTGTTTATTTAACACAAATCCAACTGTATGTTTTCCTTATTTCAATTTACCTACCAGAGAGTCAGAAGTGCTGTTATATATATCGCCTTCTGTCTGGCCATTCCCCCGTGAACACGTACTTGTCACGATTTAACCTCCACTCTGATGGGAATTGTGTAAACTGTCTGGTTCCAGACACAATACAGCACTTTCCATTGTTTTGTAACGCTTACATTACACTTCGTGAAAATATGTACACTAGTTTACCTCACATGGGTGTGACTCAGTTCACACTGGGAAATATGTACACTAGTTTACCTCACATGGGTGTGACTCAGTTCACACTGGGAAATCTGTTTAAACCAGATAAGAATAGAAGCAAAATATATTTTGCAGACCAAACAAACGATATTTCATGATGTAAGTAAGTTTAGGGATTATTATTAACATAAAGCTATGGCGCGAATAGCCCCGTGAAACTTCTTTCATCAACAATATTTGGGTCACAAGTTTTATTCACAATGAGATACAATTTAAGCTAAGTAGATTACCATTTGCCTCTTTTTTAGACATTCAGTACAAACATTGCTTCAAATGATAGATAATTAACATTCGAATAACATAGATTGACGGAACTTTTCAACATATATGCACTGGCTAATCAACTGTATGCTTAATACATCATAATAACAGGAAGAACACGGTACAGCCAGGAACAGAACATGGTGAGGGTGTTAAATCTTCAATATGCACATAATGTCCAAGTATTCTAACCATTTTGCACGGATAGCCCGCAAATGACAAGGATCATTGGGACATAGTAATAAACTCCATCACATAATTGACAAGTTTAATATTTTCATCTTTTGTCGTTTCTTTTATTCTTTAGTGTTAACAGTTATTGTAGCGTCATATTTTTTTAACATTTTGTAAAATGTTTAAGTGTGATATTGACATAAAACTACATTTGAAGAAATACTGCTCAATAGATTCATAGTTTTGACCGCAACGAAAAGCTGGAATGTCACTTACACAATTTAAATACAAGTGTTCACTTAATGAACCACAACCTATCCGTAGTCTGCTCCAAATTATATTACTTAACCGCGGATAGCAGGGCCATGATACAAGTGACTCAGAGAAGGCACAATGCCAGACATGTCCAAAACACGCCCTTTAACAACTTCAAGTGTAATTGTTTCATATGTTCAGGTAGATTATTCAAATCTTGAGCAGTTACTTGGAAGAAAATCTGGCAAAATTTGTCAGTACGACTATACGACTATTTATTTGGATTTCTCACGTTCTGACGATCGAGACAGTTGGGCGTTAATATCAGCAATATTTGAGATAATAAAAGAAATATGATCCTCTAATGAAAATATTTAATATATATAAATTCATTGGCAATAATCTGTGATTATATAGATAGACCTTCAGCATGGAGTGATGCCATCTAGTCTGGGGATTAATATTTCTTCGAACATAGGCAACAGAGCTACCATGACATACATGTCTCATAAGTGACCAGTTACACTGACAAGTGTGCTCTTTGATCATGCGCAATGACATAGGCCGGTACCTATAATCTATGAAATAGGTCCCAATAAATGAACAGGAAGTGTGCAACAGTGTGTCAAAATAGCGTGAAGATAAACATCGGTCTGTAGACTTGTCATTGTTTTGAATTCTTACAAGAAATAAAGACCGCAAAAGTACCAATTTCAATAGTACCGCATTCTGACACGAACCATTGAACGTCTAACAGATAACAGATGCGTTCTGGTAGGCACTGTCGATAATAATTCTATTTAGGGATAATTACAAGATTTACTGGCGCATTTGTATTTGCAATGAGTCTGAAATCACACGGGATTGATGGGAGCAAATGTCATGTCTGGTACACAGTAACAATATATATAATAAATATAAACAGCTGGAGTTTCCCCTATTGTACTCCGATTGATAAAAAGCCTGTGTTATTGAAGTATTATTCCCAAACCGCATGTTCATTGACGCCGATTCGTTTGCATGCATATTGTCGTGTTCGTGGGTGTTGCCAGTGCGAATGCCAGATTGGTATTTTTTAAATATCTTAGATCAGCCTCAATTATGAGCCACGCTTTGAACAAGATTACACACTTAGGATGTTTTGTTAAGTTCTATTGACAATAATAGCTTATTTGTTTGTAACATTCCGCGGGCTGTTACGTTAAGAGACTATACTAGAGACTTGGCACCATGTTTGTCTTTAAGCCGAATTGAAGGAAGGTATCCCAAGAGTTTAAACTATATAAGATAGCTCTTCGAAAGTTTCCTTGTGTAAACATAGACGAGAGGGTTATAGTTATAGTGTACATCTCCAAAATACATATCATACAAACAATCTGTTTTCATAAAAGTGTTTCCATGAACGCATGTATTGTGTAAAAGTTTAAATTTTTATTTTTATTTTTGGCATTTCAGAGGTTTTATTTTAAACATTACAATACCAAAATGACAAAGTGGCTTTGGTAACACAAACACAAAAAGGGAGCGCCTTTGTATTATTATTCTGATGAGGAATAATTATGTAGATTTACTGGTACATTTGTGTTTGTTGGGTCTGGTCTTATGGCAGAGACTCGCATGGGATTAATGTCAGCAAATGTCACGTCTGATTGTACAGCAACATCATATATAATCAATATATACAGAACGGAAGCATTGTCTGTTGGGCTTTATTTCTATCATTGGGGTTTATTGGCGGGTTTTATTGCACATACGGTGTCTGCTACACAAACTCTGTTTTTGGACAGGAACGATATATTGTCCGTGGACGTAGAAGCCACACAAGCGAACGATTAATATAGCGTTTTGTCTCCGAGTATTGTCTATTATGTCCCATACATTGAAACAAATTACACTCTTAGAATCTTTTGTTCAGATGTAATCCGCTTCACGCGTTAAAATGTTTGTTGGAATGTAACCAACACTGTCTTCTTATTCACAAGACCAAGCCAGACACTTACAAGGATTATTTAAAGAACAAAAAACTTTTAGAACGTTTCCGTGTCTACAATCAAACGAAATGAAAGGACTATATTAATTACAGTAATCCTTTCAAGGCCTAGCTTTTTGGTAAACTATTACACTAGTCTACAACTGCAGATTCTATAATTCACAGAGTTAGTATTTTAAAACTTACAGAATGCCTTTCACTTTATTTTGTATAGTTATTATTGACAGAGCCACTGCTGTTTTGTTTGTGATAACTGCCCATTTTGTTATGTATGGGCCCAAGGCCGGGGATAAGTGGTTTGCGAATGAGCTTACTAATCCTACTTCGATCTACCATTCATGCACACGATCGAGTCCCTCTGTCGACCATCAGATATATGAGTGAGTCACACTATGTGGCTCCGGTACTCGCGGGGGTAGTTTTTACGCGGTTTCCTCCCGGTTTTCCATCGTAATAAAAAAGGAACAGTTTGAAATGGACAATCTGTCGTCATATAAATGAAATACCTTGAGTACGACGTTAAAGCCCAATCCAACAAACAAACATATGGAGAGTATGCCCTACTTGGCCCGTTAAGTAAACATTAAGTCTCGGACATTACGTGTAGGCCTGTTATTATTTACCTTTAAACTATGATGAGAGCATTATCTGCTAGTTGATAACATAACATATTTGAGTTAATTGCACACTATATCTACTACAAGGTTTTGTGGGGTTTGGTGGCAGATGGCAGCTCTAGTTCCATTATTAAAACCATCCCAATAATGACGACTACAGTAATATGCGTCGTTAGATGAAGCAATAAATTGTTGTTTTTGTCTATTTACAACGACAGGAATTTCTATTGATGTTGAGTGCCAATGCGTATCTCAAATAGAAGTTAGTAATTTTGCGAAATCGCCTTTATATACCTGGGCGAAAGGATTACTGTATTTACCCATATTGCACCGATAAAACGGAGACAAAACAGCGGCAGCAATGACATGGATGTCCGTGTTAACTTGTCCCTGTGAAGGTTTACATAAGAAGACTGAAATCTTTGTTGGAATGAGGGATTTAACATGTGCCATATTATACAGGCCAGATAAAACTACAACACGGACTTACTAATTACACAAGACAATGATTTTAATTTGAAAAGTTTAGCAACCCCAAAAACTCACTCATCAGATTAATGTAATACACGATAAGTAAGTTGCAGAAAAGTTAATGTTGGAGAATCAGCATTTGGGCTTTTTCAATGGCGTTGTGGTTAACACGAAACATGGAGTCGTGAATTAGCTTTCCACAGGCATACCAATTTTTACACTGTCGATTTCTAAGTTATGTTTTCTAAAACGACAAGACCTTTATGTCTCATTCACACAAGTGTGTAAACTCGATTAAACTGTCAAATTTAGATGGTACTGGTCAAACTTTTTCAAAATGTTGATTGTCAAGAATACGCTCAGTCAGGTTCCTACTGGAGCAAGGCGCTTCAATAAATACATTTGTATCTAACGCTTTTTGACTTTTTCCGTCTTGTTCGTTAAAGCCAGAAAGGCAAATATTAGCATGAGCTAGAGGCGGTTTTGAATGAGACACCTTGTGTAATGTATGTTCTAGCATTTACAGCCTTTATTCAAGACCAAACAATCCATACCTTATTCGATTGCCAAGTTTCATTAAGCAATACACGAGGCGCTACGTTTACTAATATTATAGTACAATCTCACAGATATTCATATAAGAGCGAATAAAGCGTGTTATCTCTCAAAATTTATAGCGTCATTAGGTAGTAGAATGAAATAATTCTAAAAATTTGAATATAACCGTTACCAGTAGTTTCATTATTTTTGGATAACAAAAAATCACGAAAGCCAGAGCGGAGCTTATACATCTCGCTACCTTCATGTTCACTGCTCTGCGAGTGACTTACCGACTGAAAGTCTGTTATAAATCTGAATCTGTTCTACTCAAAATAACTATTACGCAGTCGATTGCTGATAAAAATGACTATTCTTCCTCAAGTCACTTTTTGATGGAACAGTAGCCTACAGCGACAACAACAAAACAATTTAAAATATCTACAGCAACAAAACGACGCTTATAATGTAATAAACCATATCCAGTCAAATGTAGATGTATAAATCATGCTTCTAGATGACAAAACTGCTTAATTGCATCGCTAACGGTAGTGTTATGCTGTTGACATCAGCGATAAATCTTTGCTAACCTCCCAATTTAGAGCTATGGTTTAGGTGGGTGCGAAGTACAGAACTTGTGTGACTTCGAACAGAACCATTGGGAGGAGGGGGGATGCGTGCATTCGTCTATCATATAAATTGATCCATTCTGGTATATATTGGTTTCTCAATGCAATAGACAGCAACACTTTTAACAGTTAACGCATTGCAGGATTTTGTATTTATGTTCCCGCTGCAACAATGCATCGCTATGTACGGTTTAGTTCAACTGAAACCTGCGATAGGAGTACATTGTCCAACCTTTTAAATGCTGGTTGCTTGCTATAGCCTACCCAGGAACATGTAGGCGCACTTGCCGAGTTCTGTATACCCTGGGGAATTTCTTGGTTGTACAATCTTAAAATGATTCAAGGCAACATAATATATTATTAAATCTTAAATAAATCGCACATAACTTTCGCATATCCCTCTACTTGAGTATACGAGCGGTGTATAAGAATGTCAGTTTTTCCTTCTTCGACGTCACTCGAAAGTATTCTGCGGACGAAGCTCCTCCTGATGCGAGGGCTCCAAGGACCACACAATGTCGCATCTGCCGCTCAGCGAACAACAGCATATTTCTCTTATTATATAATAATATAATATTAGAATAGAGTGAAAGACTTAGTCGACAAAAACGTCAACTAAGATCATTCTAAGCAAAATTTTCAAAAAATGTGTCACTCTTGTTTAGGAAAAGAGCAAAAATACTAATTGACCTTAATGTTTTAAAATTACATTCTGATCAATATGTACCAAAAATGCGCTTTGGTTTTTTTCTTTAAACAATAATTCAAATGGCAATAAGTTTTAAAGTTATAATTGGACCTTTATTCAGTTCCATATATAGCTGAAATCCAGAGTACCAAGGCGTTTCATGTATTTTCAGCTGTTCCCTATGGCATTGAGATAAAACCTTTTCAAACAAAAAATATGACGTTTCGTGATCATATTCGACTTGTGTAAATATGTCTTGTTGTCACACTTACATCTCACGATGCCTAACGGGACATTGGCAGGATCAGTTGATGATATCATGTAAAGTGCTCCCTTAAAGCGCTTCATTCCTATTAACTGCATAAATAAAACAAATGTGTACTTAAAATCTTGATTTCGTGAAGCGTTTGGGACACGTTATTTTCAGCCAACCTTTTCAATTCGATATTGTTTCATTTTGAAATGTAAATAATCCGCATTTGTTTAAACAGGATTTGATCAATTACTCGTCTTTCTTCTTCGATAGGGACATTGATGGATTTGTGTTTGTACAGACACACTTACATAACCTTAATGTATTAAGTTAATGAGGAAGATCGTTTTGTTCTGTTAGGAAGTTTATGTTCAGACAGACAAACTGAAAGGTCATTTTACTCCCTTGGAAATTTAATGTTCAGACAGACAAACTGAAAGATCATTTTGTTCTGTTAGGAAATTTATGTTCAGACAGACAAACTGAAACGTCATTTTACTCCGTTGGAAATTGAATGTTCAGACTGACAAAAGAAAAGATCGTTTTACTCTGTTGGAAATTTAATGGTCAGACAGGCAAACTGAAAGATCATTTTACTCTGTTGGAAACTGAGTTTTCAGACAGACAAACTGAAAGGTCATTTTAATCTGTTGAAGAATTTATGTTCAAACAGACAAATTGAAAGTTCCTTTTACTCCGTTGGAATTTGAATGTGCTGACAGACAAACTGAAAGATCGTTTAACTCTGTTGGAAATTTAATGTTCATACAGACAAACTAAAAGGTCATTATACTCCGTTGGAAATTGAATTTTGAGACTAACAAACTGAAACATCATTTTAATCCGTTGGAAACTTTATGTTCTGACAGACAAACTGAAAGATAATTTAATGTTCAAACTGACAAGTTGAAAGATCGTTTTACTCAGTTGGAAATTTTATGACCAGACTGACAAACTCAAAGATGGTGTTGGTCTGTTGAAAATTTATTGGTCAGACAAACTGAAAGGTAATTTTACTCTGTTGGAAATGTAATGTTCAAACTGACAAACTAAAAGATCGTTTCGCTCTGTTGGAAATTTAATGTTCAGACTGACAAACTGAAAGGTCATTTTACTCTGTTGGAAATTTAATGGTCAGACTTAAAGATAGTTCTGCCCTGTTGGAAATTTATTGGTCAGACAGACAAACTGAAAGGTGATTTTACTATGTTAGAAGTTTAATGGTCACAGACAAACTGAAAGGTGATTTTACTATGTTAGAAGTTTAATGGTCAGACAGACAAACTTAAAGATCGTTCTGCTCCGTTTAAAATTTAATGGTCAGACAGACAAACTGAATTGTCACTTTACTCTGTTAGCAATTTAATGGTCAGACAGACAAACTTAAAGATCGTTTTGCTCTGTTTTTTGGCGTGTTAATCTACAATACCTTTGATATTGATCGTTCGTGGATATTTTGTCTAATTAACTTTGTAACAGTTTCTTCATGGATTCCAGAAAGAAGCTGAAGTCAGTTTGGATCAAGTGATTCAATTCTAGAAATAAATATACCTTTTGGTTAATTTGTTCTTATCGCGGGTTATTCTATTCAAACATTATAAGATGGTGCTATCAAACATTTAAAATCAGTTTTGATTACAGACATAAATTGTTCTTGGAACCAAGCGCTGTAGTTGAGATCTCATTGTTCCTGTGACAGATAACTGTCAGCCTCGGTTTGACAAAATTATTCATAAACCAAGACATGCTACTTCCGGTTCGCCTGGATCATATTTAACGTCGGTCAAAAGGTTTCGTCGAAATGAGCTGTAAATCGATAAATATGAATAAATGTGTGAATTATTTAGCGAGATGTTGTAAAAGGACATCATTCAAATGTTATCATGTGCAAAATAAACTTGTCTTTACCAAACTGTGCAATATCTACCATCATATTGACAGTCCTTTTAGCATATTTAAGAGTGACTATCGCTGTTAGATCACAGTTCATCTATTTGATGCAGATCACGCTTGAAAGCGATAAGTGTAACGCTTGAAGGGCTTACAACCTCGTCTTTTAGGGGCCGGAATAGTTAGGACACACATTTGTGTCTCGCTTGGATGTCCATGTCTGCTGAGTTGGCTGTTCAGGAAAAGATATACGTAACTCATTGAATCAGTCAATGGTGTCCGGTTGAGATTGAGGTGGTCAATGTTTATTGGTAACAACATCTATGATATTACGTGTTATAAACTGGCTTGTCGATCAGTATGTTACAAAGCGAATTAGTTGAGAGTAGTAATCCAACATTTCCCTGACCTTAAATGAAAATGGCCAAATAATAAACTTTTGTAATATTTATTTAAGCCAAATTATTAAATGGCCAAATTATAAGCCTTTTTTAATATTGATTCAAGACGAATGTTTCGTTAAATTAAATGGAAATGGTCAAATGATAAGCTTTTGCTATATTTATTCAAGCCAAATTGTTAAATGGCCAAATGAGAAAATGTTGTTATATTAAATCAAGCCAAACTGTTAAATAGCCAAATGACAAACTTGTGTCGTAGTTTTTCAAGCCAAACTGTTAAATGTTAACTTTGAATGACAGCACGTCGTGTGTTGTCATTGATAACGCCCCTTAGCGAACGTTTTGATTTATATAGAACATGAATTAGTGAATTTTCGTCTTTACTTTTCAGTTTTATAATATGATAGATGGCTTCGTTCGGCTTGACAATCTGTTAATCTTAAGATTGCCAAAGATTAATGAACCTATGCTAAAGCTGCGGGGATTCACTGATCAATTTACTCTGCAAGGGCCCATATATTGTCATTGAGATAAACACGCGATAACCGACGGATAATGGTTTCTTCGTGTGACGGATCTTCAGCACCGCATTCAAGGATATTTAAATAGACACTTTACGTTTAAACACGGACGATCTCCAACATGTGATTGGTACATTGAACAAAGTTCAAAAGCCCAATACATGACCGACAGAGCCATGGCGGAACACGACACGTGCTAGTTAAACCTGCATTCATCAAAATCATGTTCAGTTGTCGGAAGGAATAATCACATCCCGGAATTTGAAGATATAACATTGACCTCAGAACATTTGAAATGTTTCTTCTTTTCAGTGACGAAAAATTTCACCGTTTGTGATGGAAACACCTATACCGATACTCAGGAAACTCACTTGATATTTAGGCTTGAACATCCCGTTTGTCTACAGGTCTTACGTGCTCAAAGTGCGTAAACAAGTCTTGAATGTAAGAGTAATCTATATGAAAACTGGACCATTTTTTGTTGTTGTTTTAGAAAGTGACAATTGACAACTATTCTCGTGTCTGTCAGTGAAATAAATGTTTGATAATATAGTGTTATCAGGCAAATCAGGGACAACAAGAATGATACGTGTATATAGATAAAAACGACAGACCTGTTAACAGACAAAACGGCAAATTTGTTCAATAGAGATAATATGTATATTACTACTCCAATGACAATAATCAACAAAGCACTATTCTTATTTTGAAGGTAACACAATCATACTAAGGCCTTGTTTGGTCGGATGAGTTTGTTATTGGAGATTGACTTAATGCCATAGCTTATCCTGGCTATTTGTTACCGTTAATAACTCGGTTATAGATAATAATTCGAGTTTGTTATTACTTCATTGATTGCCTCATTGGTTCAAGTTATCGTAACATTCCGAACAGATTATCTCAAAATTTCAAATGAAAATGAAACTATATAACAAAAAAACCCCAATTAAAATGATTCTAAAGTACGCTCTCAAATTGGGTTAACAGAAACACCATAATGCCCTAAGGCACTTAAATAAATAATATCAAGGAACTTACATCAACATTTAAGATACATTTTTTAACAAAATCGTCTGTTTTATTCGAAAACAAAACTATTGAAAAACGAAAGATTGTTTTTGAGTCTTTCACCTGAGCATTCTGGTATGAATTTAAATATTAATTTGAAATGGGTCCTGGGCCATGGCTCTGGGGCTGCCCCGTTTATTTCGTCGATGTACCGGTTTCCAGTGGACCACTATGTATAAGAGCTGATCAGGCCGTCTGCAAACTGTTTGTGGTTCTAACGGTTTGGGTGCCGACTGTTTGGTGTAATAGTTATTTGTTTAGCATGTATTTTTTTACAATTTTGATGCTAGTTGACCAAGTGGGTGATATTCTGTGGGTTAATCTGATTTCCGGGTAGTAGGCCTACATCTGATCAGTACCCACAGTATTCCGGCTACAAAATAGAATTTAAAAAGAATGATACTTGACAACAGATTGACTTGGAAAGTAAACATCGATCAACTCAACAAACGTTGCAATAAAGATCTAAATCTTATGAGATGTGTCACCGGAACAAACTTGGGTGCAAATAAAACTGTATCAATGTCTGATCAGATCAAGACTAGACTATGGCTCAGCCGGTTTCATGACTGTCAGCAAAACACAACTTAAAAGTATAGATAGCGTACAATACGCAGCCTTAAAAATAGCGACTAGGGTATTTAAAGGGACCTCACTATGTAGCTTACAAATTGAAACCAACGAGAAACCACTTTATTTGCGCCGAGAAGAACTCTCAATGAAATATGCTAACAAGGCTATAACTAAAGGAAATAAACACCCATGCCATTCTATCCTGGGTCCAAAAAGTGAATATGAATGTCTAAAACATAAATGTCTGAAAGACCATGAACAGCAAATTCCTATTACTCATGGGATTGACACGGATAAACGGGTTACCCCTCCATGTCAACTATGTAAACCAAACGTAGACACCACAATCCACGACAAAATCACGAAGAAAGATACACCTGTTTATATAAGGACAATTACACTAGAGCATATAGACTTACACTATAGAGAATGTCTAAAAATATATACAGACGGTTCCAAAAATGAACAAAATAACACAGGATCGGCATACGTAATCCCAGAACTACATGTAAACATTCAGAAAGGATTCAAACTTCTTGACAATATGTCGGTATACTCCAATGAGCTTATAGCTATTATAAAAGCACTAGAATGGATCCTAGAACATAAACCTATGCAATCACTTATCTTTTCAGACTCGCTAAGCAGTCTACAGTCGATAGAAAACTCTTACTGGGATAGTAGACCCGATCTTATTCACAAAATGGAGAATATATATAGTCAAATAATTTATACAGGCATTACGGTAACTTTAGCATGGGTTCCAGCCCATGTTGACATTAAAGGCAACGAAGCCACCGACAAAGCAGCTAGATGCAGTCTAACAAGACCCAAACCAGATGTGTTAGCTGGATTTGGCGTAAGTGAAATAAATTCAAAAATACCAAGGAAAGTACTTAACAAACGGCGGAACGAATGGGACCAGGAATATCATGGGGCTGGTTACATGACATTTTAGGTAGGAAAACAATAAATGACCGCCCATTTCAATTAGCTAATAAACGAGATGATATGATAATCACTGGTTTACGCCTTGGGAAAAACT
>JAQQZZ010137636.1:0-27674 GCA_030265115.1 Mopalia vespertina | reverse complement strand
TAGAACATAATATGATTCATCGATTTTAATTAATCTACATCCCTGTGCCAGTGTGATTGCTTTTAGAAATATATATATATCAGCAGAAAACAGGTGGATATGCTAACCCACCCTTCCCCGATTAGAAGCTTTTTACAATATGCATGTGGCCGAAAACTCATCAAGTCTTGTAACATTGAAAACAAGACCATAACGTCATATGATAATGATCTGTTTGCACGTCTCCACAGTTAAGCTGCAGTTATATTCGTCAGAGACGGTGTTGAGGAATTTTCAGTTTCATAATTGTTGAGGCGTTGTTTGTGTTTTTCGTAGATATTTGTTTTTATCAGACGCATCTAACAGGTACAGAACCGTGTTACATTTCAAATATAATAACGACAGCTCATTACGGAATTAGAGAAACTAGACTTCTGCTGAATACGGGGTATTGTTTCTGTCCGACGTTAGGTCTTTCCACTCAGATGCATACATAGTGTGATTACTGATTGTCCAGTACCTCAAGATTTACACCGCCTACAAACTGACACTTTCATCAGTAAGTGATAATATTTTAACCTTAAGAAAGGAACGATTGACAACAACGAATACATTGATAATGTGCCATTTGTGTGACAAGTTTAATTTTCATTCAACATAATAATATAATTATAATTAAAATCACTCAGGACTTGAATGGACGAATCGACAACTTCTCAAATAATGTACGTTGCTAAAAAATAACATTGGGAATTGATCGTGTGTTTCTTTGTTTGTTTGATTGATTGGTCTTTTACGTACTTATTGCTACTTCATTCTTATGACGGCGCGACCTCCCAATGGATGACAGAAACCATCGTCGACGCTACAAACAAAGATAAGAGTGGATAACCACAAGACAATACAAAGACATCACAAAACAGATAGGCTTCATTGTTCACCCTTTACTCCGAATGCAACAAGACGACGTTAAGTCAGCACCCGACCAACAGCGATTTTATTGTGTGTTAGATATCAATTTTACAATAATGCACGGTTGATAGCCCGTCACTCACTATTAAAGTTCAATTCCCGTCAACCGTGCATTCTACGCCTTTGGCACCTCACTCGGCAATACAGTTCTATTCCCATCCACCGTTTATTGTCCGATCCATTGTGCCAAGGTAAACAACAACCACTATTAAAGCTTTCGGCCAAAATTTTGAATTCTTTCACCTCTAAACTGTGCTAAAGTTGACGATGTACCATGCTTTGGGAAACTTAGGACACACGCAAATCACATATAATGTAAAATTATGTAGTAGGATTGAAAGAGTGCAATCTTTGAGACAATATGATTATCCAATATATCCGCAACTTAAATGTTTTGTTTTCGTCATCTATTGTTTTATTTTACATACACGTAAATAGTCAGCCTTAAAAAAATGTTGATTTAACATTAATTTTCTTTCTGCCAAAAACAGGCTGTTTATCATTCGTTCTCGGCTTGCTGGGGTTTTTTTTCGTGTGGCCTGGCTTTTTATTGTTTGGTTACGCCTGCTCGTTTAGATTTTATACAGGTATGACTGAATATCTGTTGGCAAGCTCCGTATGTGCCTACATGCCAACTATTTCGTTTATAAGATATAGTCCTTAGAATAAGGTCAGCCAGATATATTCTGTACTGCATAAATTTGACGTTGTTGAGAGGGTACTTAGCGACCTGTGTAGGTGGTTGTACTGGAGCCAAGTAAACCCTCTTGGTAAATAATTAGGACTTGAAAGTATTCGAAAAGCTAACAATACTCTTCTTAAACCTAATTGTGTACCAATATCATTAGGTATTTATATATTTTTAATACATTTTTCGAGGTTAATTGAGTTGAAGTTGGGTAGCAATTCGCAAAGTTTCGGACAGCTGTATAATTCTGTACCAGAGTTTGGCTTCTTTTCAAATACGACCAGACTCAAATGTTAGACCAGCACGAAGGTTGCATGCATCGTGTTCAATGAGTACAATTGATGTCCCTAACATATCGTATTATTATTGTTAAATCAAAACTGTCCATTGTTTACAATTGCCATATAATATTTAACATAATACAAGTATAATTACATTATATTACGTGAACCATAGGACAATCCTCGATTAGTATACACATATACCAGGTATCTGTCCTTGAAACATTCAGTTATTATATCTATATGTTGTTGTTCAAAAGGACAATGGCTGTTTGGTGAAGTTTAACCATGCAAAATGACTCCTGGTCTCAACTCTGATTATCAAATCAACGGTTGTCATAAGCTATTTTATGTTCCTACATGTAGGTCATCAGTCGTTTAAACAAATCGATTAAAGTGTTGTCGAAAAGCCAGATAGAAGCCGATGATGTCAGGAAGTTGAGCAATCTTGGGAGGACTTTTTAACCAGTTTCAGTAACATGGGTGGTGCCCAGACATATCTACGATGGCATTGTTTTGACGTCTAGACATTATGTGACTTGTTACATGTTTCAGTATAAAGCCGCGCTTATAAATATTACCTCTGTAAATTGAAACCACCCCAGACACCACTGGCAACAAACAAAAACAGCAAACTCACAGGAAAAAATAAAGACATCACTACCATATCGGCTTCCTGTTCTTCTTTAGCTCAGAAAGCACCAGGGCAATAAGCAATTTTATTTCAAAGATTTACGTATTTATAAATATACGCACTCACTCAAACATTCAATGAGTTGATGAAGGTAATCACCTCAGCCAAAGTTGGCCACAATAAATTATATGAATGTCACTCCGTTCTGTTAATTTTTAATATCAGTCGCCCGTATACGTCGTGATTGAAAATAACCTGAGTTAAATGACATTCATCCCATCACATTGACTCTGAATGGAGAGCTTCTTATTACCAGGCTCTATTTGAACCAGAAATAACGTGAATAATTTTAGTTACCATACTTTTAAAACAGCCATGGATGAATCAGAACAACAATAATTTTGTTATAGTTGCTGATTTTGGTAGAGTAAATTTCCTTTCTGGTCTCCCTTATTGTTAGCACACGCACAGAGGATATTTGTCCCAAGACACTCATGCTTTCTTGCGTTCGTGTTCTAGCGTCATCGACAATAGTTATAACATTCACAACACACGTATTGTACACAGATGTCATACCACGATACTAATCATCGGACATTAAGCATCGATACATTAACATACCTACCCCTTTAAACCAATACTTAAAATATAATCCTGTCGTTTAGCACTGATGCTGAAAGCGGAATCAGCCATTTGCTACATATACTCTACTTAGACATCTGCATGCATCCTTTAATACTTACATATGCCTCTGGTAATAAGGACTTACACTAAGGTAGATTTGTTTTATTTGTGTGTTTCTTTGTTTCTCTAAACCACACTGACAAGACAGGACACTCACAATAAATCATTCACAGACTTCACACGGATGTCGTGTATTTCTTGTCCTTAGATCTAAGAGCTCCAGGGAAACAGGAAGCTCTCTCTCAATCACCCACCACGTTATAAGGAATCTGGCATTTACTACTGGCTGTTTGATTTTGTGCATAATACTGCAACTATACATCATTCTGTCATTAAACATAGATCCTTTATGCTAAGACATAATGAAATATCTCAACTCAACCACCAGCATCTAACTGCATCTTGCTGCGACTGATTTCAAGCCAATCGCAGTCGACATGTTCGCACTGTGATTGGGTACAGATAGTTGCAGTTGTGCGCAAACGAGTTGAGAATGCTCTTCTTTTCTGCAACTGGCTGCAATCGATCAAAACATAAACAAAAAACACCAACTGATCAATCACATTACCTCTAAAATGGCTGTTCTTGAATGGAGCGAAGATGCAGGGAAAATAATTAATAGAGCTCTGAGTGGGGAACTTTTACATTTTTGGAAGGGCGAGTATATATCTATCAACTTATTGGGTCTGTTTATCCTCCCATTTAAACAAGATTCCATGCATTGTACCCTTACCTTGTGACATTGACATTGTGGTTGTTGGTGATACCATTGCGGATTTGTATTTGTTGATACCTTGTCCCTAGCACAACGTACATTGAGTTACTGTTCCCTGACATTTTTGTTATCTTAAGACTACCATGATTGTGAAACAGGATTTGACTTCTTTTAATACACGACCGGAATATTCCTGTCAGCACTCAATAATACTCAAAATATCATATCGCTCGTAATTGTCTCTTTTGTAATTGCACTGACCAGGAACTAAGATCTATTATAATTTAACTTTCCTTGCGGAACGATCTCTATCCGATTTTCTAAATTAAAATATCTGCAACATATACAGTCGTATGGAGAAGGGTAAATATGTCTAGAAATGCAAAGATTGAATTTCACATTAGGATCCATAAAATCTATTTTCTGACGTAATTTTGTTTTTATATAAAATCGTGTCATATCGTAAACAACATTTGAATGCATAGACATTTTGATACATTATTATATATGTGACATATTCAGGGGCCAGTAACCTAGCAACCGCCGAGTTTTAATAAATCTGAAATTCAAAAATACATTGTAATACAAAAACTGATGTTATAATAAGGCTATTTAGAAAGGGATGATAATATAAATGAAGAACAATTTGTTATCTCTCACTTTTTATATTTCATATATAAGATCTTTTTTCCACGAATATTTTGCTTAAGATAAATTAAATTTGGTTTCGTTTGAAGGATTTCCAAGTTCGTTTGATTGATAGATTGATTGTTGTTTTATGTCGTGCTAAAGGGCATTTCGCTTATATGACGGCGGTGTATTCCAACATTAATTGACTAACACAACCAAGATATGGAGCATTTCAATAATGTTGGAAAGTTAATTTTCCTGCAATGCTAAGTAAAGACAGCATTGCTTCTCTTCAAACAATCTGCCCTTAGCCAGAGGGCCAAAGTTCGTTTGAAGACAGAATCCATTTACGTCCTTCAGCGGAATAACGGATATCGGATATTGTAAAATATTGACTGCATTCATCAAAATAATTAACCGTGCCCCTGGGATAACTCTATTATCAAACATTTTTTCCAACATAATTATATACGTAACTTATGTCACAAAATAATTTTAACTTAAATTGGAAGTATACTATTGCATTTGAGCAAACGTGTTATGAAACAATAATATTGCACAACTATTGCAAGCAATACAGCTATCTGCTGGCAACAAATGACACATTTGATTTACAAATTTGATGGGCCGTATTCGAGAGTCTTGTCGTCAGCTATGCGTTCTACATGTATAACTAAAACGGTAACTGTTGTACCTGAATAGAAAATCTAATAAGGGCCACGCGACCCGAGTTTCAATCTGCAACATTTTCTAAAGTAGAATCTGTTCAAACTAAACAGGTGATTTTCCAAAATTAATGAAATATATTCGGTTTTACTTTTGAAACAGTGGAGATAAATGAAACACATAACATACAATTTCAAGTTCTAATGGCTAATAAAAGAGAAATACAACAATAAAAACAAAAAGTGTAAGTCTAACAATAAGTTGGAGGAAAATGTTTTTATTTTTTTCATTCTTGAAATTCTCATTCAACACTCTTCAAACCATAATTCATTTATATTGAGATATCACATTCTTAGTCTGAACAGATTCTAGTTTAGAAAATATAACACATTTACATTGGCCACATTGATCTCATGTACGATTGACAGAAAATCGTCTGGACGCCGAACTAATCTTCCACAGGATCAGAACTCAATAGAATACCGACGATAGCCAGACTCGAATAGAAACTCCGAACAAGCCCACCAGCAAGATGACCAAACACACATTCATCGTTCATTTGTCAGTTATTTTTAAACTGATGGCTGAATTCATATCATTGGCTATCCTACGATTTCAGCAACTAGTCATGCTTCTAAGAATTTGACAGAGATGATCATGAAAATCTTGATTGTATTTGCAGACAACGGTTTATAAATGCGACATGGTTCCGTGTGAAAATGAAGCTGTAGTTGAGTACTAATTAATAGCAGCGTTAACAACTTCTTCGATGTGTTCGAGTCCGCCTGTCGATCATCAGGTATATAAGTGAGTCACACGATGTGGCTCCCGTTATCACGGGGTGAGTTTGACGTAGTTTCCTCCTGGTTTTCCAGTAAGGATTAAGCGAGGACGAGTGCTAGGTGGACAATACATCGTCATCTAATTAAATACCATTAAGTAGGACGACAAGCCCAAATCTAACAAACAAAGAAACAGATCTACATTGTTTGTAATTTCTCAGGGTTAGAGTCCGCCATTGATCATCAGGTATATAAGTGTGTCACACGATGTGGCTCCAGTAATCGCGTGGTGAGTTTGACGTATTGTTTCCTTCTGGTTTTCCACCGTAATTAAGCAAGTAACAGTGTGAAGTGGACAATCCATCGTCATATAATTAAAATACTTAATATACCATTAAGTACGACGACAAGCCCAAATCTAACAAACAAACAGATCTACATTGTTTGTAATTTCTCCCCAATCCCCCTATCATTGTTTAATTCATGTCAATAACGCCATTAAGTAGAATAGCAACATATGTAAAATATAAGACATATTGGTAGATATACAACTATTTCAATCAGCGACTAGAGTCCATTGTGGTCCAATAAAGCAATTAACTGATTAAACAAGTTCATTTATCAAGACTGAGCCCGTATGTCAGATTTGATAAACACGTCTCGGTTCATCATTAACTCTCCTAATTTGTGCTCGTATCTGTCTGACAACATCAATTATACGGCTTCCACATAACCAGGAACAATTGGATGAACTCTCAAGGATACACAGTTCTCTTTGAGGATGATATAAATCAACTTAATGTCATTTCTACAGCTGCCATAGTTTCCTTTTTCTGGTGTAAAATATTGAGGATGTCCAGATTTCTGTCGCACGTTTTTATTGAGGTTCCCTTCATACCTTATTCTGTAAATCCGGTTCTATGCTTATTTCTGGTAAAGTAGCGGTTGCATGTCGTGATAAATCAGTTGATCGATTTTCTTCTTCAAACGAGAAGGGATTGTTACCATGTCTGTTACTGAATACTCTAGTCCAATTTTAACCATAGCTGTACTTAATCCTCTGGGACTTCTCACCAAACTGTTAATTCCCTAAATATGAATAATAGTTAACACCCGATAGTCCTTAGGTTACGGATGTCTGAACATTGAAAATTTATTCACACCAGGTAACTGGAAACCTGTTGTATGGAGTCCCGAAACTGAATTGGATACTGCTGATCCAACGTTTAAGTGATTGTATAGCATATTTTCTAATGTTTTCTAGAAAGAAATACTCTTATCCTCGTTTCTAGAAGTCAATTTTTTTTTCCAATTTTTACTGGGAAGGAATATTGGTCAAAACCCAGAAAACCCACGACCTTCGGTTGGGTGCTGGCATACTAACCCAGCTACTCCACGAACCTTCCATTTTATGGTTGTGCTAATGACAATTATTGTTAATATACATTACCTTAAAACACGGCGTAAAGCACCAGTCATTCAATCAATCAATCCTTCGCGTATACACTCTAGACCTATGCGCCCCGTAGGTCCCAGATAGACCTTAGGTACTTTAGCCACTTGACAGTTCATTTACAATTGGGAAGATAAGTAAAATACTGTCGACTTGAATGTAAAGGTGAAAAGTGACTATCCTCACTCCCTTCCACTCATCAAACCATGATCACCACATTTTGTACTGACTACATGTCTTCTACATCTCAGACTTACTATGATAGGTACAAAACACTTATCCGTGTGGTTTAGTTATGACGAATCAGGTGCAACCTCGTTATTCCATAACACCACTAGGCAAAGTGGACAGTGGAAGACTGGAGATATAAACTGGTGTCCGCTAACAGATTTTATTTAAGAATACGTCCTCTTTATCCTTCATCAAAGAACTTTATTATAGCTACGGCTAAACATATTAACTTTCTGAATGGCGTCATATCTTACACAAATGAATTTTAGAATCTGGTGTCCATGTTTCTTTTGTTTTGTTTTAATAAGTAACGAACAGATGGAATTAAAAGACATTGGACATGAATCTTGTGTAAAAGCATTTACGTTCTCATAAAAGACATTTGGCGTTCTCATAAAATATTGGATCACATTATTGTAGAGAGAAACTTTGACAGTTGGATTTGAAATGTGAGTAATTTTGACACTTCTATTGCATTATCTTAATGTATCACAGAAAAAAACATAGCATTCCCTTTCTATGCTCAATTTTCGTCTTTGTTATATGTATGTTTGTGGCTTAATTCGGTGATGTAAGACGATCGCATGTTCTGTTCAATTAGTCAATCTTTTTTCCTTTTAAAATTGTTTGAAGAGCAGCAATGCTGTCTTTACTTAGCACTGGATGAAGATTAACATTGGAATAGTATCTAAACACTCCGAATGTTGTGGATAACCTAGTGTAAATTATTATTGGAATACACCGCCGTCACTAGTACGTGAAATACCCTTTAGCAGGGCGTAAAACATCAATCCTTCAATCAATCTTCTTGAAATATAATGACACTGTTATCAGGTATGTTACCGATTACTTTACGTCTGTTTAAACCACAGTTGTTACAAATCCACGGAGACTCCCCACCAAACTATAAACGCTCTAAATAGAACTGATTGTTAAGACCTAATGGTCTGTGGGTTGCAGATGTCTGGGAAAGGTAACACGTTTACCGCACACCAGAGAGCCTACGGAGTATGTTCATCTTTTCATTTAACCAAGATTCCATGCTTTTGACCCTACTATTGTCACACTTACATTGTCCTTCCGCGGCCATTTGACCCTACTATTGTCACATTGACATCATCCTTCCGCGGCCATTTGACCCTACTATTGTCACACTTACATCGTCCTTCCGCGGCCATTTGACCCTACTATTGTCACACTTACATCGTCCTTCCTCGGCCATTTGACCCTACTATTGTCACACTTACATCGTCCTTCCTCGGCCATTTTACCCTATTATTGTCACATTTACATTATCCTACCGCGGCCATTTGACCCTACTATTGTCACACTAAAATCGTCCTTCCGCGGCCATTTGACCCTACTATTGTCACACTTACATCGTCATTCTTCGGCAATTTGACCCTACTATTGTTACACTTACATTGTCCTTTCTCGGCCATTTGACCCTACTATTGTCACACTTACATCGCGTCTTTCTAGATTCTCTATAAAATTTACACACCACATGAGAAATAGCCTCCAGTTAGACCTAAAATATCAGATTGTTCCTCAGAATCTTATCATATCTCAGAAGGTATTGATTACCACCTCAAATCAATTGCTAACAGGCATCCCAGTGAAAAAGATATTATATAGTAAGATTTGACGTACACAAATATCGACATTGAGGCAGGACTTCTTTCTGTTAAAAATGCTTTCGATCGATATCCCTACCCCCGTCGTCAGACTTCTGCGATATTGAAAGTATTGGAACTCAGTTTAAATGTAATGATTTCGAGTTCAATGACCAAATATACCAGCAAATTAACGGTTATGGTATGTGTAAACGGTTTAGTCATCAAGCCCTTGGAAAGTGTGCTAAGCAGCCCGTGTTGTATGTTAGATATTTGGATGACATATGTATACTCGGGCAGCATTCCAGAGATGATCTTGATCTCTGCATTTCCACTCTTAATAAGCACGATCCTAACATTAAACTCCAGCCTACTATTAGCTTTGATAGCGTAGATTATTTATATTTAGCGATATACAAGTGTCCTAAGTTATATACAGTAGGGTGTTTGGATGTTAGGCTGTTCTTTAAGCCTACAAATACCCACCAACTACTCCAAACTAAATCCTCAACATACCTTCAAGGTAATTATTAAATCACAAATAATAAGGTTTCACAGAAATTCTAGCACTCTTGTTACCTTAAGTCAGGCTGTTCTGTGGTCTTTAAGACCATTATCCCAAGAGGATGTACCAGGCGACTTCTTCGCCAAATGAAATCCCAAACACTCAAGACAACTAAACGGTTAAAATTAAGACCAAGGGCTAGACTAAGCTCCTAAAGAAAATACCACAATCTCCCTGTAACGGTGTCTGGCAGGTCCTCAAATTTATGAAGGCGAGATGCAAACTAGATACTTACACACCAGATAAGGCCTTCTTTGTTGGCAACAAACAAGAAATATTTATTATTTAGTAGACAGTTTGAATTGATTCAGAAAACGTGGTGTACCTTATAACTTTTAATATAACTTGAGTTCGTGAAACTAAAAATCAACTTCGGCTTAGGGCCACAATCATTTGAGCTTCATTAGGTCAAACCTCATATCCCCAATAGCTGAACATTTGTCTCTTCTTGATCATTCGGTTTAAGATCATTTTGAAATCATGACGATTGAAAAAACACAAAAAATTCCTTCTGAAGAGGAAACCAAACATAAATACTTAGAAAGAGAGGCTTATTGGATTAAAACTCTAAAATCTTTGTATCCACGGGGTTTCAATTGTGAACCAGGTAAAGGGTCTAAAAAAGGATTCCATTCGTTTTCCAATATGACCAACCAAGGACCCAGTTTGATCCTTTTACAGCAATATCAAAATCTTGTACCTAAAATGTCTCCTCATCTCTCATAAAAACCCATTATAGCATACAGGAGAAACACAAATCTAAAAGATCTACTGGTTAAGGTGAAACTTCCCTCTGTATCAGACAGGTTGTAACACTTATTCTCTTTAACATATCTCTATGTCTCCGAAAACCAATTTGTAGGTTGATTTATACCTAACCCATACCGAATATCTTGTTGGCTACATACTTAACAATACTTTATACACCATATTAATGGGCATTACCTTTTCTCGAGATGTCTGTAGGTTACATATAACACAACTCGTGATCAAGGTCTATTAAAAAAAACTTGTCTCTGGGAGTTTATCTAGTACATATGATGATTTATCGATTTTAATGTATCAACATCCCTGTGCCAGTGTGGTTGCTTTATAGCAATACATGTATATAGTACAAAGACTATATATATAATGGCGTTGTCATATAAGATTTGATGAATAAAATGTAATGAACATGTGGAGAGATTTGTTTGTTTGTTGTTTTGATTGGAGTTGAATCTTGTACGCAAGGGTAATTACTAACATTAAGACGGATTGTCAACTTTACACTGTTCCTTGCTCAAATACGATAATAAACCGATATGAAACCTCGTAAAAACTACCCCCGCTATTGCCAGAGCCACATCGAGTGACTCACTCATATACTCGAACCTGTGAAGTTGAAGTAGGATTAGTAGGCTGACACGTTGATCACTAAGCCACGGCCGCTGGAAATATGTTCAGAAAGAAACAGATTTAATCTGCTTCAGCGAGGAAGGTAACTTTTTCCACTCATAAATACAAGTGCGTACAAGTTAAGGAATGGACAGTTCTTGAACGAGGAGATCGAGATGTGATTTCTTACTTATATGTCTTAATATAAGTTCTGTGTGCAGAAATTTTGGAGCGAAAGTAATTAAGTGGTTTTTGTAGCAGAAATATAGGTGAACAAAGATCATTTCAACTGGAGTTCTTCAAATGCGTCCTTTTCACATGTCTGTCATTGTGCCTCCTCCAAGTCACCTTTATCATGCCCCACGGTTAATTTATATTATATTGACAATCCCGCTTGTCGCCGCGGACATGAATATGAATATGTTGAGCATAATTTTCGCAAATGTGGTTTTTCTGTAAATAGCAGACAAACTTTTTTTTTTAAATGTTCAAAATCTTGTACAACAGTATGAGGCTACAATAACTGTTAAGGCTTTACTCTATGGAATGAATGAAATGACAAAAGATGAAAATATTAAACTTGTTGATTATGTGATGGAGTTCATCAAGATATTCTAGTAATTTGCACACTTTTAGTGCAAATCTGTTAACATACTTAGACAATATGTGTACATTGATTATTTCCATTCCCCACAATGTTCTTTCCTGTGTACTGTTTCCTTCATATAATTGTTACATTTTAGGTATACAGTGTACATACTTTGAAATGTTCCGTCAATCTCTGTAATTCGAATGTTATTTATCTATAATTTGAAGCTTTGTTTGTACTGAATGGCTAAAAGGGAGACAAAAGATAAGCTACTTTAATAGCTTATAGTGTATCTCGTTATAAACAATATTCTTTATAAATCAAATAAATGTTGGATGTGAGTATGATATGTGTTTCTTTAAATCGGGTTGTCATAGGGGAGCTACAGATAAACAAGAGACTAATATAGCATGGAAAGATTTTTTTTTTATTACTGAGATTATTCTAACTTGTTCCATTGTTCAAGCTAGATGATGATTGAATGGGATTCCAAGGTGCTCAATATCGCTGACCGAGTCCAATGGGATAGTGTGTTGGGTTACTAGTGATATATCGGGAGGAAGAGATTTTCTGAATGGTTGAACGGGCATGAATTCAGTTTTGTTAACGTTCAAAGATAGCTTGTTTGCTTGTAACCAATTTTGCGCTGAGAATAACTCAGTTCTCATGGGGGCAATTACTTCTAAAGGGTCAATAAATGAGTAGATATCACAAGAACATTGAGTTACTGTCCCGTGGCATTTCTTTAATAGTCAGACTAGCATGGTCCTGAAACGTGCTCACGATCAGTTTATTCATGTCAGTACACAACAATTTCACAATAATACATCGCACTCAAATTATCTCTTTTTTGATTGCAAATCTATTCACACATATTCATTTCATCAACAATAGAAGTCTTTATTGCCAATTTTTCGGAGCCTTGTATAGCTTTCCTCACGCCTACGTCAGACATTCAGTAGAGTTATGTGCTCACAAAGTTATTTATCCTATGTTTAGTAATAAGGGATCATATCAATAAAATACAATTTCTTATCGATAAATCTGTATTTATCACATATCAGAGCTATTTTCCAAAAAATATTTCCACGAAGACTTGGTGTAGTTTAAACTTCATTCTAGTCAATCAACAGAATAACGCATATCGGACATTCTCAAATATTGACTGCATGATTGGAAAACATTCACAATGCCGTTGTGGTTTTCACCCTGCAATTAAACATATATGCCAAATAAATACCGTATATTTTTTTGTTTAAAACACAGTATCAGGCTATAACATTCGCACAATAGTGTTATAAAACAATATTACTGGACGACTATTCCAAGCTTGTTTTACAGGCTGCAACTTCTAAACAGTCAACAGAGCCCAGCTTTTTAGCGATTTATTGAATATCGGTATCCAGTTACCAACTATGAATTCTGTTATTAAGCCTGGGTTGAATGCTAATAAAGTGTTTCAATTTTATTATGAATACTATTGATTTTACCTGGGCTTGCTGTCGATAATTTTAACGTCTTAGTTGTTATATTCAGTTTGTCAAAGTCTCACCCGCTGTATGCTGATGTCATCATGTACAGCACGATTTTATTTGTGTATTTGGCCTCCATATATTTACCTTGTATTGTACGAAATGTCTGTAATTGTGAGTATATATAATGATGGATTTTAGTTTTGTATGAGCTGTGGATATTCTTGTCTAACTTGTCATTGTTAGTTGGCCAAGTGTAGTCTGTGTAAGAAATACTGTCCATTATATGCTGATATCAGTCTCCATATATATAGGTATACATATATTTTGAATTTTACTGTTTAAATACTCTGTTTCTAAGCATCTAGCCCTAATCATATTGTATAAGTATCTGTTGTTTGGTAAAGGTGATTTAATTTATTACCTGTTCATCAAATGTATTGACTGGGATTTTTATCTGAATTGTTATGAATTGTTATGCACCTTTCTACAAACATAGCAATGTTAGAGTGTGGAACATTTAACTTCAAGTGTAAAGACAATATGTTCAAGCTTAAACCGGACATGTGCGAAAATGGAAGAAACACATAACATCCCACTTTGTCACATAATAAACACCCTCATCATCCGAACACATGGTATCTCTATATATATACTCCTATAGAGAGACCATGCGACATATCACTGCTTAGTTGTATTATAGCCTAGCCTCATATGCTGGATTTTTAGGAACTCAAGCCTATCAGCGTCGCTCTATCGCACAACAATCACGTGTATTTGTTTTGGTACAGCTTCAGATTCCAACATTTGATTTAAACCGTTGCCGTCTTACCTCCATGCCTTGTGTACAGTCTGTCTGCGTTGAAGTGGTACTTGATTGTTAACAAATGACACTCCACGAAATAGAACAACGATTGGATTTGGATATTATTTAAACTGTGAACACAAAACAAGCTGTTGAACATGTTTATAAGTTGATTTCGAGCACTGCTTTCCGTCATTATTTCTCCCTCGGCCGTAGACTCCTACTGTCGTTAAATCGGCTTATTCCATTGGCCGGTGGATTTAAGGGGAAAGCCCAGATGGGACAAGATTATGTGCCCTTAGTCGACTCCGATAACAAGATAGAGGTTTCTAATATGCTAAGGTTAATACACCCATGTCTTAACCTTGGCTTGCGAAGATGGACGACCGTGTTGTACGCTCTGTCTTTTTTCTTTAATATCTCTCAGCCTTGTTCGTTCGTTACACTTGGGGGGTTAGAATGGATTTTTCAGTACAAAAGTGATATCAGTGTTTGAAGACCCGTCAACAAGTCAACCAAGAATAGATCAATAATACCGGACTTTCTGTAAATTAGTTTTCCATTTTCTACCTTGTCTAATATTATGATATATCGATTGTAATTTCGCCCCAAACCACCCACACTTGTCTAATACCGTTCAATAACGTCATAGAGTTTACATTATGAAAATCAAAATACATATTAATAGATATTCCTCCCCTGAATCATTAGTGAAGTCAGCCATTAGGACTAAAAGCCCCATAAAGTAATTAACTGACTGATGAAGTTCCTTTGACAAGATTGAACAAGGATCTCAGATATGATCAAGACGTCCACATTCATCATTACCACTCTTAATTTCTGCCTGACAACATCAATTGTACGGCTTCGACATAGTCAGATATATACGGAAGAGCGACAGATTTGTAAATTCTTTTGACTCCAATTAAAATTCCAGCTGATTGACTAGGTCGACTAGATAATCCATTCACGTCAGGCAAAGAGACAGAAGTTACAGCGAGTCACATTGGTGAATTGGAAAGATTATGCAACATTTTTAGGACTGTATAACCTCACGGAGCAAACACTATCATTATTTATTTATGTATTTATTAAATGATCTACTACTTACTCGCTCATTTATGTATTGATTTATTGATTGATGTGTTTATTTATGTATTCAATGTGTCATCAACAGGGTTTAAATACAATTACAGATCAGAGATGAGCATAATTGTGCCAGTAAAACTTGGCACAACCCAGAAAACAAACCACTTATCGCTGGTTAGTGACATACCAACGCATTTACAGAGTGCAGAAATCGAGCCAGTCACCCCAGAGCTATGGGAGATCAGAAACACACATTGTTTGTAATTTACACGATAGACCAATCCGCCACGAAGGTTCCAAATACACCTTAGGTAGCATACTTTAAAAACTAAGATAAGTGATGCTTTCCACGAATGTAGAGGTGAAAGTGACTCTCTCCTGTCTCCCTACCATGTACCAAACCATGATCTCCCACATTTCGTACTGACGACACCCCAACATTTCATACTGACTCCGATTGGTATGAAACAGGAATCTATGTGTTATAGTTATAACAAATCAGGTGCCACTTATTTAGTGTATTATTCAATTAATTGAAGCGGAGCGCACATATCTCGGTTGATGTAATGGTGTCTGGTAAATAACTTTGTCTAAGAATGATCAAATCCATTTCATTTTTGACAAACATTTTGTCTACATAAAATAACTTCACTATAGCTACGGTTAATCAGCAGCTGTCTGGATCGCGTCCTATCTTACATAGTTGAATTATACAATTTGATGATAGTTTCTTGTATCGCCCCAGCGTGTCTCTTGTTAGTGACATTTGTAGCCAGGACAACACCCCATGATAAACAGAACTTCATATCAAACCAAACTTTATAGTGCTAACAATATGAAAATATATTAAACAGGCTCAGAAAATTGTAAGAATTATTACAAAAAAAGCTTGTAGAAAATAACACAGTTATTGATTATTTCGACGGATTTCCTCTATTATTGATCTCATACTCTAAATTTCCTACCCTACTGTAGAGTCCAGAGAATAGCTATAGAGAGAGTTGAGTTATTCATTCGTGTAAACAGAGAAGATAAAGGATGAAGTATACCGTTGACATGTACGAAGCGTTCTGTTCCACAAACACTTGTGGATCAAATATCTCGGTACTGACAAACCCATTACTCCCGTGATTGCCACATACAGCCTATAACGTGAAGAGCACTTAACATAGCTGCCGAATATTGTATCAACAAGGGTTTACATTGGTATGCGTATTATCTCTGGTGTACTTGGAATGGAAGATAGTAATTTGGAAGTCCTTAGGATACCACATATTGACCGTATGTCACTTAAATGTCATGAGTTCTCTTGACCTGAATCAAGTCACTACACAAAATCTCACTCTCATTCTAGTGCGGACCTCGGTACATTTCCCAACTTAAGTGGAACTGAAGTAGATGATGGTAATTTTAAAGCACTTCAAACCAGACAAATTGCCTTGTATAAGGAAATAGAACTCAAGACATTTTAGTGATACTCGTAATGTCTAGATTTAACTAAAGACGATAGATGTTCAATACAACGAAAACAGTTTAAACTTGACATTTATATCTGTTGTCGTCATCGTATATCCTACATTCTGTATGGCACATATTTCATACTTATCTTCAGTGTATGAAGTTCTTAAAGGAAAATCTAAATTACAGATCAGTAGTTTATTGCCCATCTTTACAACCTACTTGACATCTTTTCTGTTACTATTTGTTCCGATGGCTTGGCACGATTGTTTACATCTATGACATTTTTTGAAAATTAAAACACCCTAGTTGAGATCTCTGCTAAAAAGATATGTTTGTATTATTTATTTAGAGGTCGCGAGGTGAGCACTCAGGAGCATCTTAGCTCCACACAAAATAAACCCTTATTCCTTTTTTGCCAAAATAATAGGGTGGATTTTATTATTAACTTATTGAAACAGATTCCTCACAAACCTCATTTAAAGTGGGTGTGGTATTGTTGTTCATTACAATAGTTATATTATGAGTTGCACCATTTTAACTACGCATGACTGAGAAGACGACGACACGTCAGTTTTGTATCCAAACTACTGGCATGTTATCATTTTAATGCAGAATAAACTTGGTGTTGATATTGACTTGGCGTTTCCATATCTTCTCATTTTTTATTCGAGTTTTAAACAACGCTTAAAACACTTATTTTTAGAAAAATGTTTCTTGCTTCTCTACTGTGAGGTGCCTTTGATTTTTTATGTAAGACATAGAGCATAAGCATTGCTTATATTTTACTATAAATCTTCTCACAGTGGCAGTTCTTCGGTAATGATAGTGTCGCGAAACCACGACAGCACTCGTCTGTCTTTGATTAACGTGTCATCGATTTTGCATTTTTTCACTCACCTTCTGGAAGTCAAACTTCTTGGATGCGCGATACTTGTACTGCTTGAATAATTGAAGAACAGTATAAACAAAAAATAGGTGTTATTGTAACCCTGGATCGATTTGGAGGAAATATTTTTTCTATGTCCGTCATCATGTGAAACATAGGTTAAAATACTAGATGTGGAAACGTAGTTAAAAGGCTAGGTAAGGATAACATGTGAATCTAGTGACGATCCAATGATGACTTTGAAACTTGCAGAGGAAATTATTTCTGGCAGTATGAGAAACTAGTTGTTCTTGTAGAAAAGTAACTGTACTAAAAAAACCCACAGATTTCCTCATTGTAATCTTAATTTTGCTTACAGAGGCATAAGTGGACGTTCATGTCTGTCCAATGTCAGAAAATCGCACAGAACTTATTTAAATACGCATTATTAAAAATAATGGGTCGTAGTTTAATGACAAATGTATCTTGATAAGTGGAACACGTCATCACAATAGATCATTGAAAAGAAAATATTCATGCTGCATAATTTAATCTAAAAAGATTTTACATTTAACATCCGAAGAGTTTAGTTAAATAAAATAAAGTGATAAAAGCAAGATTTGGCTGATATGATTAACGTTAAAGTCAAATGTTAGCTCCCGAAATTTCTTAATAATTAGCTTCAAGATAATACGGTCTAGATACCATACACATATGAAACTATTTCTATTGTGGCATTTGCCCTGTATTTTTTTCTTTGATGTTATGTATAACAAGTTGTGACTAAATTATCCATATTTGTTTGTACTGATTATATGTCAAGACCTTTTAAAAGTCTCACTTTGTTCCTTTCAGCGTGAATGAAATTTGGTAGTTTGTGCTAATCCTGCGCCTATTAAGAACAGAGTTTGGTTTTTATATTCCGTTGACAGTCATGAATGTTTTCTAACATTCAAAATTAGATCATTACTTTTTTACAAAATCACACTAGGTACAAAACAGCATCTCGGGGTTTATTTTCACAGATTGGGGGAAACGATGACGCAATATCACCTTGAAAGGATATTGCTTCTACTAATGGAGTGGTGTTGTAATTAGCTCTAAAGGGACTGATTTCTCTTTGGCTACATGTATGTAGGAAGTTGAGTGAGACAAACATCTACATTATGGCTCCAGAATGGCTCATCAACCTTGTCGACATTTTCTATCACTTGGTTGTCTGACATTTTCAACCAACTCTTTGTCTCTTCGACAGCAACAAAGTTTTACTAGTCTAATGGATGGTTAACAAACAAAGATCAAATAGCCTAGAATGTAATAAACAAAAGAAAACAGTGTTGTAGTCAGTGAGAGAGATATTACCATAGAACTGTGACAGTCACAAAGAGAAACCTCATTGTGTGTTATACCGTTTTCTTATCACATTATGTAAATAGCTGTTTCTGTATTTGTAAATACCTTGTATATATATATATATAATCGAACACGATATAAGGTTATTTGGCTAATATCATTAAAATGGATTGCTACCATGATGGATAAAGCAGTCATGTAACATATGCCGCCATTGTTAGTCTAAAGTGTATTTAAGGTTATAGGTTAGACTAAAGTTAGGGTTCGTTTTAGGTTCACGGATAGAGTCTTTAATCAGTTGTTGTAAGCGATAACCCATCACTTGTAAGCGATAACCCAACACTAAGAATTGAATCTTTGTTTTATATTACTATCTAATTAACTGTCAGAAGTCATTTAAAACTTAAATGTAATATGAAGATGCGTTAAGAAAATTGTCACCTTTGCTAGTGTTACTTGTCCTTATTTCATTTGCCATATTATTGTAAATTTCCAACATTGGTTATTTGGTTTGAAAACCAAGCTCCAACGTTACATGTACATCGAAACGTCTACAGTAAATATGTCTTTTTATCTAATAGGCCGGCAAGAAACCGCGAACTTAATACCGTAACAAATCAATTCTTCACCAGCCCCAAATCTACCACACCAGACGTATGTCATACGCGATATTTCATCAAGGCCACGACATTGGTGTTGGCATATTTGCCTGACTCAAATCATCCTTGGGGTCAGTGAATGCGCGGGAGATCGCACATTTATCAATTTCGGACGGTTTACATTTGGAAAAGACAAATAACGGAGACTTATGCTGGTGAAAGAGAACAGAGTAAGAGTAAACGGAAAACTGTATATAAATGGTTATTTATTTATTGATTGAAACGGGGACTTCCCATGATCCATGCTTTGAGTAATGATTTATATCTTAATATCTGGAGTTACGAATGACGGAACTGTTAAACTGTTACTATAAATTACGCCGAGGCAATAGATTTAGCGTAATATGTGTCTTTCAACTTCAATTTTTATGAACCATCGTCACCAGTGCCGGGATAACATCTTGCATAATGCCTTTATTCTCGTCCCATGAAAAAGCATATAGCTGAAGGTTCAAATCAATTTCTAGCAGACATTCCCCCTTCTCCCATGTCAAACTGTCGTCAGATTGTTTTTCCCATTGAACATTTTTGGAGTTAAATTAGAAAACGCATTTGATATCTCCGAATAATGCACATATAAAAACTGCATCAAACATGTTCTGTGTTTCAGAATAAGTCTATACGAAATCTTTGCGTGACTTGTATGGTGACCGTATACGCTAATTACATTTCATAAAGTTATGACGTAAAAGTCATTTTTTGTTTCAAGTTTGGCATTAAATATCAGGAGTTCGTGTTTAATGATCGTCAGCATATCGCAAATCATTCATAAACGACATATAAAGATACGTTAATGTTTTGGTATATATAACTCATTATTAATGAGAATGAAAAATCATTGAACACAATAATTGTATGAAGTCTCAATCAGATATTCAAATTTTATGCAGAAATATCAAAACGGAAAAAACATCGGTTGTTACTATCATGTACAGTGGCCTTTCTCTACCGAGCTGATCTGCCGTGCTGTTTGAGGCTATGAACTTGTTTATAATTTCTTTATCACCATGCAGTGTTTGCTTTGAGTTCCTTCTATCGTGTCCTGGTTTTTTTTAGTTACTTGCACGGTTGTTTCGCTGTCACACAGACACAATACATTTGAGCATGACGTGAAACCCTTATCCATCAATGTTTGAAAGGCAAAGGTATCTCAACCAATAACAAGATATATTGCAAATAAGTAGCCCAGAACAAACGAGTTTAATGGTATTCAAGAGAACAAATGGCACGTTAAAACAGCGGCAGGTACATCATAACATGCAGATCTTAATATTTCGCTTTCTCATCGAGGCGTGAGCGCAGTGCAGTTATCGTTCTATGATCATTATCACCGTGTATTTTTTTTTGACTGAACAAATGTAGTGTTAACACTTACTAGTTGTACAACCACACTGTTTGAAGTGTTTTGCTGTTTAACAAAAAACGATTTAAAGATAACACGATAGCTGATGAAACATGATGCTTTTAAGCCGGAGGACTTGATGTCAGTGAACTGGTTTGATATCACTAATGGGAGCTGTTATTCGTTTCTACAGGTAAACATGTGTATGTAACTGTTTACAGTCTGATTGCTTTTCCTTTGTGAAGGTCTGGTTGTTTACATTTCGTTCACGGCTGGATGTTTGTTTTCCTTTCTTGACAAAGGACAAGTTGTTTATCGTTTGTATATGTTTTTCAGAATACCCGTTGATAGAGTTGGTTGTTTATGTTTTACACGACATATATACGTGATCTCTTGTCGTGAAAGGTTGTTGTGAGTGTAACGTTAGTATAATGTGGACAGCCATATATATTCTGAAGGGCATAACTTGGACTTTGTTATGAGAGTGTAGAGACCTGACGAGATGAATGGACTGATCTTCAGTAGACCCTCATGGTAAATAATTCAATCGTTATTTCTGAACATAACAGAAAACCATATGTACCGCTCACGTCCTCAAGTCCTTCGGTCTACCTTGGGTATATGCTGAGTGAGTCACACGGCGTGACTCCGGTAATCGCGGGGGCCGTTGTTACGAGGTTTCCCTTAAAAATATCCACTGTATTTAAATCAGGCAAAGTGTGAATTGATATCACGTTAAACGGGATTCATTGTGTCCTACGTAGATTATAATGAACAGCGTTGGAACGAAGATTCCATTCCAATAAGCCGCCTTGTTTTAATTTTAGTACAGTTTAAATTCTCAAACAAAGAAACTTACATTTTGGTCCCGTTGATTTTTAGATTTGTCCCCAGCATGACTCACTTATAAGCTGTTAGTAACCAAACTAGGCTAAATTATTTAAAACGTGTTTTAAAATTGTCAAAATGTCATCCCATTAACTCTACTAAATACTATTTCACAGCAACATGGACATTGTTAAAAGAGAAGATTGGACATTCCGCGATGCCTTTGAAGTCTAGAATGGAATGGACTTATATTTAGCTCCAGTGATATTATTAAAAACTGGATATACTTACGTCTCTTGCCTTGCCCACTGGAGACGAGTTATGATGACAATTAACAGAACACCTGGACACGAAGGCTGACCTCCCACAGCAACCATAATAAAAGTGGCATTCGTTAGTTTAATTGTTCTATTGACCTACTGGATATGGTTTAATTAACTTCATTGTCTTAACACAAACATGTAGGTAAACATTCGAGTAAGACACGATAACATTGAAAGCTAATGGCTATGGCGTCATGTTGTTTTCACAGCACTAGGTACAAGGAGCAATAAGGCAAAATTAGCCAAGTAACAATACAAGGTCACACGACAAAACGACTATGTCTTTAATCAAAGATCCCAGAATGAAAGTTAACCACCAACATATACTTATTAAACTTCTGGATTGCTCAATTATTTAATTTAAGCAGCTGTGTGATTGGTTATCACAGTACTGGACAGGAAATCACGAACATTGGCAATTAGTTCCAAAATGCTAACAAAATCAACAGAATCGAGTTGCAAAGAGATTTTTTTCTGGACTCTTGTGATGTGTGCAGGAATGGAGTCAAACTATCATATGCGTGTTTCATTAATTTTAAATTTTTTTCATTAGTGTTTCCTTTATTACATATGCAAAATTCATCTGCAATATAAGTGGAAAACACACATATTCAAATTATGGAGCTCAACAATAATATTTTGCAAGCAGCCATGAACAAGCCTTTTGTGCATCAACTGAAAAATCAATTATATTTTTTTATTTACGGATTTGATAAACTAACTTTATTGAATCTATATTGTCTTGAGCAGGGTTGCTCCAGAATTGTCTGAGATTGTTAAGTAGTATCACAGTCACTACATAGGTTTACATATATTACAGAGCCCAATGCTTGACGAAGTGATTTGTTATGTTAAACAGTAATTCCACAATGGACAAGAGCGATTGGTGAATTTTAAAACAACTCGATCAAAGCCAGACTTTTTAGGAAGGTGATTTAATACCATATTTTGTTACTTGTATAATTAGCCCAGTATACATTTTAGTGACGTTGTCCAGATGACTACCATGACCTTAGATTGACCCCTGGAACTTGTGTGACATGTGACAGATGTCAAACTTAGTTTATGCTTAAACCTTAGTGGGGGCTCAGTTGGCAAATAGAGCTTCAATCAAAGTAATTCATGTCAGATCAAATGTATGCTAGTCCATCGGAATTCATGGGAAAGATATAAATAATTTTTTGTTTGATTGAGGATTGTCTCTTTCGCATTGTGCTCTTTTTATATATGATGAAAAACCGAGAGGAAACCCCCGTAAGCCAGCTCGCATGTCTCCTTCATATTCCGAGACATGTAGGTTGTGCGTATTACATCCACTAAGGATCAGCCACCCGCCATGCTATATGCAGGCCTCTAGATACCACATCAAGTCAACTGTTGAGGCTTATTTGTCTGGTTTAAAGCATCCATGGGAACATTGAGCGCCCGGGATATCGCACATTTATGAATTGAGGACGGTTTACATTTGACCAAAAAAAAAAGAATGTAGGTGACTCATGCTGGGGAAAGACAACAGGGATGGATTAAAAGGAAAACTGTTGAAATGATATTTTATTGATTAAAACCGGAGTTTCCACGATCCATCCTTCGAGTAATGATTTATATCTTAATACCAAGAGCTCCAAATGACGCAACTGTTAAACTGTTACTAGACATTACGCCGAGGCAGTGGATATAAATGAGGCTTCAGACTTCTATTCTGACGAACCATCGTCAACAGTCATGAATAGACCAACGGCGGTATGCTTTTCTGTTCTGGTTTCTGATTTGGTAAATTAGTTATGCATGTTTTGACTGACACAAGATCACGGAATTAGATCCTTTCTTATCGCATAATTACCAACACATGTGTTGTATCATTTGGGTTATTCAGATAATCTGCTTCTGTCAAATATATATATTTTCATTGTGGAGAAAGACACTTTTGTTTGCCTCCGCCGTGATTCGAGCTGGAGTATCTGGTTAGCAGGGTCAGTTTGCCCGTTTATTTAATAGCTGTTATAAAAGCGTAATACTTGGAAAGGATCGTGTGATACAAACCCCATTGACCTGAATTTAATTTCTCTATACATCATCAATAATTCGTATTCGAACACACTATTCTGTACTGTCAGGTCATGAGATTCTCTCCCATCACCACCTCGTCTACATACAATAAATGGGATAAGAAACCTCTCCCCTAACCGGTTTGACAAATAAATGGCATCATAATCACACACCGGTATTCATACATTTTCATTTAGCGGAATAGATCGGAAACCAGTTTTACATTCGAGACATTCGAGCTTGCCTCAGTTATTGTTATGAACAACGATTCAGTTGTTCTGAGTACGATGTAATTGGTCAGGTGATTCGCTTTTCTGTATGACAAAAATTCTCAAAAAACATTACGTAAATCATTAGTAAATTTGAGCAATCACGTATCGTCAATAAGGCCCAACATCCGATATATCGCAAAATCCATCAATGTTTGAAGGACAGAGGTACCTAAAAAAATCACAAGAAATATTACACTTTAGTAACCCCATAACAAACGAGTTTAATCGTATTAAAAAAAAAAAACAAATCGCACGTTAAAACGGCAGGTATACATCATAACATGCAGATCTCCATGTATCGGATTTTCACCAAGGAGCGAGCGCAGTTACCGACCTATGGTCAATGATCATTGTCGTCGTATATTTGTGATGGAGAGAACGAATTTGGTGTTCGTTAACACCTAATAGCCAAACAACATATTTTGAAGTGTTTTGCTTTTTTTAAAGGATAACGTTAACATTAATACCCGCCATGTATACGTGATGTTTTGTGGTCAATGGTTGTAGCGAGTCTAGTATTAGTATAATGTGGACAGCCATATATATTCTGAAAGGCATAACTTGGACTATGTTATGAGAGTGTAGAGACCTGACGAGGTGAATGAACTGATTTTCAGTAGACCCTTATGGCAAATAATTCACTCGTTAATATCTGAACATAACAGAAAACCATAACAAGATCTGGCTAAACCTCACTGGCGTCTGGTAGTCTTTGTGAACCAACTCCCATCACGTATTTCTGTTTGTTAATGAACAGAATTTATCAGTGTGTTACAGTCCCTAAGTGTGTCCCTACCGTGATTCTGAAACATGATTGGGCGTCTTTTCAAATGCCGCCAGAATATTAATGTCGGTGAAAACATTGATACTAAAGAACACTTATTGTATTATAGCTGATCTAAAAGTAAACATTACTGTTCCCTAGGGTTATGTCAAGGCCATACCAAAATGTTAATCTTTTTGGTATAATTATTATAATCATTCTTTTGACGGTTTAATGCTGCTGGTATGATACGCAAATTTAGGAAATGGAATGATTTTTTCAGTGAGTTAATTTAACTTTAATTTTCTACAAAAGACACATTCATCAGAAATATATTCATATATGATTAACAATTGAAGATCATTGAATAAAATAATCAATAGTTCAAATTTGTGTTTACTTAACGACATTGTTGAAACCTTCAATGTTCGTGAAATATGATATCAGTGGGCTTGTTTGACAGTATCCGTTAAGCTTTTTGACCCTCTCAACAATGAGAGGGTTTAGATACAAACACTGACCTGGCACATCAACCAAACGAGCAATAATAAAAGAGGCATTAGCTAGTTCAATTGGTCTATCGACCTATGGTATATAAAAACTGAAGCCGGATCATCGATCAAACAAACAAATCTTAATATACCACCAACTCTCATAATGTGTTCTCTTATTTGACAGTATATTTTTGTTAATGTGGTCCAACTTCTCAGAATTGTCTGAGATCGCTAAGTAGAATCATTACATCCAGCTACGACATAAAGGTTAGTTATTGATAGATGTACATACATGTATATAACAGTGACTTAGTTCTTGACAACGTCAGTTTCTATTTCTAATAGTAACTCGACAATGGACAAGAGTGATTGATGAATTTTATAAAAACTAAAACTTGATTTTCAATAATAAAAAAACGATTTTCAGATATCTGTAACTCTATATATGTTTATGGACATGTCTAACGTCTAACTATACCAATGTCTTCGATCAATGCCAGATATTTTACCAGAGAGATACATTACAGTGACGATGTCTACCATGACATTAGCGTGACCCCTGGAAGTTGTGTGACATGTCACAGCTGTCAAACTTAGGTTGTGCTTTAACATCACAGGGGACTCCGATGACAAATAGCGCTTCAATTGGGATTCATAGGAAAGATATAAACAATTGTTTGTTTGATTAAGATTGTTTGTTTCCGAGAAAACCGAGAGGAACCCCGTAAGCCAGCTCACTCATACACCTGGGGTAAACAAATAGGCTATGGATCAGCCACCCGACGCGCTAACCACTAAAGCAAGGTCTAAATTTTAAAAAATCTGGCGGTTACATACAGGAAATTACAGACATTTTACAGTGCTTTTAAAATTCAACAATGATACTGTCCAGTCGATTGGCATTAAAACCCAAAGAGCGGATAAACATGACATGATAAACTGAAACACCATTAACGGTCAATCGTCTAGACACCATAGTAATCTTCGGTGTTCACTGGAGTGTTTAGGGGCAGCAAGAAACCGTGGAATTAATACTTAAGCAAATTAATTATTCACCAGCCCCATATCAGCCACACCAGACGTATGCTGTATGCAGGCCTCTAGATATCACATCAAGTCCACTGCGTTAGCTTATTTTCTTGGCTTAACACATCCTTGGGAACACTGAGTGCGCAGGAGATCGCACATTTATCAATTACGGACGGTTTACATCTGAACAAAAATTAATGCTGACTTAAGTTGGTAAAAAAGAACATGGATAGAATAAACACAGAACTATATAAATGGTTATTTATTGATTAAAACAGGATTTTCCAGGAACCATTCTTGGAATAATGATTTATATCTTAATAATTAGAGCTCCAATTGACGCAATGGTTAAATCGTTACTATAAATTATATCAACAGAAGTATTTTTTATACTGTTCTCAAATAAGGTGGTGATCTGTTAGCTGGAGCTAGAATGAATGGTAGCATCAGACCGTGTATTGATTCTGCAATGACTTATTACACAGCTAGTACATGGTCATTTTTGAAGCCGTTAGACTAGCCACATGGAAGATTCCGGCAGACAGGATTGTTCACACTATCCCACACGACCTTCGTCGCCGGACAGACCTGCACGTCTGCGTGTCAAAGCTTATGTACTCCAGTACGTGGATAACATATTGCAAAATATCATGATTCTGATCTGATGAAACAGTATGTATTAGCTGAAGACTAAAATCTATTTTTAGCTGACAGTATTCCCGACCTTCCATTTCAAGCTGTCGCCAGATCTGTTTTCGCATTGAACATCTTCGGAATTAAATTAAAAAACGCATCTTATATAAATCGGAATAATCCGAATATAAAAACTACATCAAACATGTGTTGAATTTCAGAATAGGTCGATAAGATATCCTTGCATGACTTGTATACTGATTAAACTGACAGTCATTGAATTAGATCAATCCGATCCATTTCGCATTAAATTTCAAACCGTTATCAGAAGTTCGCTTCAAGGCAGTTCAGTTTATCTCAAATTGGAAATCTTTCCTAACC